>JAULJZ010028369.1:0-15258 GCA_032270985.1 Heliamphora pulchella | reverse complement strand
CCATTGAATTATTTGAAAGCCATCGAGACCGTTGATGCAAAAGATAGATGTCTTATCAAGCTAGGTGAATTGTAATATTGATAAGCCTTCGAGCCATTGAATTATTTGAAAGCCATCGAGACCGTTGATGCAAAAGATAGATGTCTTATCAAGCTAGGTGAATTGTAATAAAGATTTTCCATGATCTTTGTTTTATTGATTTTGGGGGTGTTTGGCATTGTCACTGCTAGCTTATAGATTGTAGCTTAGAGTAGTAATTGTGAGTGTTTGATAAAAATTATAATTTATAACTGAAATAGAAGAAAAAGTAGTTAAAAGTTGTAGCAGAAGTTGTGGATGTTTGAAAAAAATTATAACTTATAACTAAAATTAGTAGCAGGAAGCTAAAAACTAACAGCAAAAGCTTAGACAAACACCACCTTTTGTCTGGTCACGAACATCACACAAGATAACCCCAGTCGGATTTTCCTATTAGGATTTTGGTCATAAAAAAAGTGCACAACTTCTCTGGCGAGCTCGCTGTGAGATCGGGACAGAGATGTGAGGTAGAGAGAGGTGCAGAGGGATTGAGGCTATGAGATCGGGGTAGAGAGAGGTGCAGAGTGAAAGAAGTCATGGTGCTGCAGTGAGATGTAGAGAGGACCCGCGACGGCTGAGATACGACGTGCGAGCGGCGGATGCGACGTGAGGGCGCAGATGTCAAAGAGGCGTGAGGGCTGAGGGATTGCGTGAGAGAAGCCGATGGCGATGTCAGAGAGGCCTGAGGAATGAGAGAGGCAGCGACAGGACCGTTAGATTAGAGAGTCTCCAACTTCGGTGAAGGTTGGAGAGGGGTTTGGGAATGCCTCTAAGCCTTCTAGCCATTGAATTATTTGAAAGCTATGCAAAAGATTGATGTCTAATCAAGCTAGGTGAATTGTAATATTGATAAGCCTTCGAGCCATTGAATTATTTGAAAGCCATCGAGACCGTTGATGCAAAAGATAGATGTCTTATCAAGCTAGGTGAATTGTAATATTGATAAGCCTTCGAGCCATTGAATTATTTGAAAGCCATCGAGACCGTTGATGCAAAAGATAGATGTCTTATCAAGCTAGGTGAATTGTAATAAAGATTTTCCATGATCTTTGTTTTATTGATTTTGGGGGTGTTTGGCATTGTCACTGCTAGCTTATAGATTGTAGCTTAGAGTAGTAATTGTGAGTGTTTGATAAAAATTATAATTTATAACTGAAATAGAAGAAAAAGTAGTTAAAAGTTGTAGCAGAAGTTGTGGATGTTTGAAAAAAATTATAACTTATAACTAAAATTAGTAGCAGGAAGCTAAAAACTAACAGCAAAAGCTTAGACAAACACCACCTTTTGTCTGGTCACGAACATCACACAAGATAACCCCAGTCGGATTTTCCTATTAGGATTTTGGTCATAAAAAAAGTGCACAACCATCGAAAATCACTCTGAAGAGATGTTGATAATTATATACAATTGAATTGCCAATACAGAATTCATGTGCTATATTTGTTTATTGTTATAAATGTTTGGATTAAGCTTAAGTTTCCCATAATCCTGCTGCTTTCGTGTCCCCAGTTCAATCTCTGGAGCTTTGAGCCGGGCCAGAGATTTGTTTATTTATTTATTATTTGTTTTTTATTTTATTTTTGTTTATTAATAAGTGAGAATTTGTAAGTATCATGAAATTTGAATTAATTACATTAGATTGAACATTTTACCATTTAAAGAAGTTTAACATCACAAGCTCAACAAAGAAAATCAATTTCCAAGCGCAATTATAGAATTGTCGTAGTGTGATTTGGAAGTCACGAGTTCGAAACATAAAAATAGCCTATTGCTAGAGTTTCGTGCGCTGGAATGCTCGTTTTAGTCAAGTGTTATCCGTTTTTTTAGTTTTTTTTATATAGATAAATTCTTCTTTTTAGGTTTGTTTGAACGGGGAGAGAGGATTAGGGTTTTGGCAAACGTGTGGCCCCCATGGTTTTGGGATTGGATTGGACCAACAATTGTTGCATTCGGATTAAAGCTAATAGCAAGTAAAAATACAATTATTTTGGTTTTTTTTTTTATACATGTGTTTATCTAATACCAAGTAAAAGGTAAGATCAGATAGTAAAGGTACGTACAATTTTTTATTCCATCTATTATCATTTGTTCCTACTCTATTTTCAATTTTAATTCTATTTTCCTATACTTTTAAAAATAATTTAAAAAACCAAACGTGCCGTTGGTGTGTCTAAGGCTCTCTCTCAATAGAAAGGAAAATTAATTCTTTTTTAGTGACCATGAAAATATTTTTTTTGTTGACTTTTAATTTTTTTTTAAAAATAAAAAATAAAGAATATTTTTTTTTAAAAAATATTTTTTTTCTTGAAAGCAAACAGAACATAAAAAAAACCATTCTGGCTTTATTTATTAATTCACCAAGCTCATAGAAAGTATGCAGCTTATGACATTCTGAATGAGCTTTTTAGCTTTTTTTTTTTTATGAATTTTAATTATTTTAACAGTGAAGAAAAATGTTTCTTAAACATATATTTTTTTGAGAACAAACGGAACATAAAAAAAATTAATTTGGCTTAATCATATTAATTTTTTTCAAAAAAGCATCTATGCTATTATTTACTATCTTTTCTCTTAGCTTTTCTATTCCCTTTTCACGTTATTTACAAATTTAAAATCTAAATACAGCCCAGCGTTTGGATTTTAAAAAAAAAAACAGAAATAGAATTATAGAATTGCTTACACGTTATATTTTCTGGATAATTAAACAAAAGGGTTATTTTGATAAATATGTTTACTTCATTCTCATTTTTCTAACCCAAAAAAAGAGAGAAAGGTAGATTTTATTTTATTACTATTGACCTTAATTAATTGAGAAAGTTTATTTTTATTTGAATTTTATTTTTTTTAAAAACTCCGCCATGTCTCCGTTTGTTGTTTTGCGGACCACCAGGGAACTACTTTGCTTTTCCTATGTATGCTTACTGAGAAACATAGTAATTCTCACATTTTTTTTTTTTTAAAAACTCAACTAAACGTGTTTTCTCACTTTTTAAAAAAAATGAAAAGTAAAAATTAATTCAGAAACTGTTAACCAAACGGGCCCAAATTTTTTCCAAACTTATTTGAGTTATTTTTTTGATTTTGTTTTTTTTAAATGAACTGTGCCGAGTCATTAACAGACTCTCAATGGTCGATGGAAGTTCACTGAACTTTTTGTGTCTAATAAACTTTTTGAAATATTTGGTTTAATGTGACATTTGTCAGTTTTACTGATTTTCTTTAAGTATGATTAATTTTTAAAAAATTTTAAAACTTGTTTCATCATAGCTTAAAAAAATCAAATAAGATAAAAAAAAAATAACTTTTTGAGGGGAATTAAGTTCCGATCAAAGTCACGTGAAGCACACGTAGAACGCCGTACAGCGCAACAGTCCTTTTCACCACGGCACGTACCTCAGCATACACATGTTAACTCAGGCACTAAGCCGAGCTACACCGACAGTATGCTTGGGCTCTAGAGACCACAGGACATATGGCCCATGCTATGGCATTGGATCCGAACTCGGTCTTGGATCCCGATTCAGAAAGAGTTCAGTCCTGACCCTGAAGGGGTACTCGGAACCGTGAGGAGGAATGCTCGGCATTCACATCCGAGCAAGACGAGTTGTCTAAACCCTAGAGCCGAGCTCGAAGGTTCATTTTTGGGATCAATGTCCCGTGATACGCGTATCAGGAGGAGGAATTCTTGATAAGAGATCAATAGCAGCTAAACCGCCTCTGGGGCTAGGGTGTCAGAAAGAGTTGACTTGGTTAAGGCTAGATTAGGTCTGAGTATTGATGGATAGCTTGACATGACAAAAGGAATTTGCAAAAAGATCTTACAAAGAGATCTAATGATAGCATTGATCAGTCACCATCAGATCATTAATTGCTATGCATAAATCAGAGAGAGAAAGTACAACACGACCTGCTCGGGTCGAGTCGGACTCCAAAGGCTGGTCAAGTATATTTTTTTTTATAAATAGCCATCACATTTGAAGACACAGGTATGCTCTCTTTTACTAGCAGAAACTCTGCCAAAATACTCTCTCAAGCTCTTTTTTCTCTCTTAAACCCTTGCCTGACTTGATCGTCGGAGGGTCCATCGGTATAAAGCCATCGGTGGGCATCTCACCCCTTTCTTGTGCAGGCATTTACGTGGCATTCATCCCTGACATCCTCAGCCAGCTTGGATGGGACCAGTAGATCCCAATCTTTATCCTCTATAATTTGGCGCCGTCTGTGGGAAAGCTACTTAGAACGCCTCCATGGCTAGCCAGGGAAACCACATTCACGGAGGGTTGAGAGAGCAACGCGCACCACGCGCAAAGACATCACATGCAACTCATCGTAGAAGAGGACACCCTATGCCTTCTGAGGTTCACGTTGGTGGAGCTAGGATCAACCAAAGGAGAGAACGGACCCACGTAGGGAGTTCTCACAAGACAACACCTTCTGAAGGGGATTACCCCCCACGTTACATGATGCAGCAAGTGTTGGAGGGGTACCAAGATGAGCTAAACAGGAGAGACGAGCAGCTGGTCATGCTCCAGCAAGAGCTCCACGAAATGAGGGCTCAAGTGAACCACCGACGGTCACCAGGAGTTCGGTCAGAACATGAGCAGTCCAACCATGAGAGGTCCAACTGGGATCAAAGAAGAGGTGCTGTTCGACCTCAGGTAAGCCGAAGCTCGAGGAGGGAGCCTCGACCTGATCGACGTGATGAGGATCCGGAGAGGAGTCGCGTCTCAGGTTCTAAAAGGAGGAGACAGGGGCAGATGCAGACCTCTAGTAATACCCACGCACCAGCTGTGTGCCGTCATGAGCAGCAATGGCAGGCTGGTCAGGAGCTCGGCCGTGCAGAAGAAAAGGAAAAACTCAAACAGTGGCTGAACCTCCAGCTTGAGGGGAGATTATAGCTGGCCACGGGGAGGTTGGCCCAAGACGTTGCTCGGTGGGCCCTCGAGCAAATATCTGCTTCTCCGTTTACAAGGGAGGTGGATGGAGCGGATCCGCCCAGGAAATTTTAGACCCCTAAATTCAACCTCTATGATGGAAAGACTGACCCTATGGGTCACATTCGGCATTTCAGGCAAATGATGGTCCTGTGAAAGGGGAATGACGCCCTGATGTGTAGAATCTTTTCTTCCAGTTTGGGCAAGGTAGCTCTGCGTTGGTTTTACAAACTCCCTGCTGGGTCAGTTGGAAGTTGGAGGCTGCTCGCTGAGCTATTTGCTACAAGATTTATCACCAACAGTCGACAACCTAGGGAGATAGACTCTCTGCTCGGTTTAAGGAAAGCTGAGAATGAAAGCTTGAAGTCCGACGCTCGGTGCTACTGGGAAATCTTTAACGACATTGATGATTGTAATGAGCAACTGGTAATTACCTCTTTCAAGCTTAGGTTGGATAAAAGCCATAAATTGAGACATTCATTGACCAAGTGGCCTGCTCAGGGCATGACCGAGCTAATGCTAAGGATCGAGCAATACTCCAAGGTCGAGGAAGACATGGGAGGCATGGGTAATGTAACGCCTGCCCAAGAGGCGTAGAAAGGAGCTCGAGCAGAGAAGAAGGAAATTAAGAAGGCCAAGAAGAAGCCTGATCTGGAAAAGGAGCGTGAAAGGCCAAATAGAGTATACGAAGTGGCCAATACTGTGTTCAATAAGCCCATTCATAAGATCCTCAACCAGATTAAAGATAAACCGTGGTTTATCTGGCCACCTAAGATGTTTACTGATCCTAGTAAGTGGGATGAGAAGAAACACTACGCTTACGACAGAGAACATGGGCATTTCACAGACCGCTGCCGGACCTTCAAAAGGTTCCTGGAGGAACAGGTGAAGGCGGGGAACCTCGGACAATACATTGACAAAGAGAAGACTCGAGCTGAACAGCACGTTCATGCCAAACAGGGGGAGGAGCAGAGGAACCAGCATGAGTCATCAGTGTCATACACGCCGCCCCTAGGTCGGAGACGTCAAATGAGACGAGGAGCAAAAGTTGAGAGCTGGCTCATTGCCAAGAGGTCATGCAGGCCTAGCTCGGTCAAAGTTTTTTGGGCAAGAGAAAGTTCCCGAACAGTGAGTTTTTGGTCAGGGATCTAACTTTCACTGACGCCGACATGGAAGGGGTTGAACACCTATACAACGACGCACTCGTCATAACCCTCCGAATTAGGAGGTATGACGTGAAGCGTATCTTGGTCGACCAAGAAAGCTCGGCGAAAATGATGTATGCCGACCTTTTCTACAAGTTGGGGCTCAAGAAAGATGATTTGCTGAAATGTCATACCCCATTGGTCGGGTTCAACGATCAGTCCTTCCTACCAATATGGAGGATCACACTACCGGTCAGGGCAGGAACCGAGCTCAAGAATATCGAATTTTTGGTAGTGGACGTGCCGTCGCCGTATAATGCTATAATGGGGAGAACATGGTTTCATCAGCTTAAGGCCATCCCCTCAGCATACCATTAAGTCCTAAAATTTCCAACTGCAAGGGGCGTGGAAACCATTAGAGGAGATCAGACAGCAGCCAAGCAGTGTTTTATGGCTGCTATCGGAGGCAAAGCAGGTTCTTCTAACAATGAACAGATGTGTGCGGTTGAGGTACATGGCAAACCACTCTTAGAAAACGTTGGAAGAGCACCAACAAAAAAGTCCTAGAGCCACTAAAGAAGGTTATGCTAATAAAAGATGACCCTGATCGTTTCTTTCTGTTCGGCTCCCATATGGCCGAGCAAGATGAAACCAAACTGGTGAGCTTCCTCAAATCAAATGTGGAGGTATTTTCCTAGACGCCGTATGAGATGCGGGGTATCGACCTCGAGGTAATGCAGCACAAGCTTAACGTAAACCCCACACACAAGCCAATCATCCAGCGCGGGAGGAGGTCCTCGGCCCAGCACACGGAGGCCATGACAGTGGAGGTAGAGAGATTGCTCGAGGCAGGGATAATAAGGGAAGTGCAGTACCCCCAATGGCTGTCTAACACCGTGGTTGTTAAGAAAAAAAAATGGAAAGTGGAGGATTTGCGTGGATTTCACTGACCTAAACAAAGCCTGTCCTAAAGATTCTTTCCCACTCCCCAAGATTGATCAGCTTGTGGACTCCGCAGCAGGCCGTAGAACGATGAGCTTTCTTGATGCTTACAGAGGTTATTACCAGATAGCTTTGAGGCCGAACGACCAGGAAAAAACTAGTTTCATTACTCCCCGCAGATTGTATTACTACAGAGTCATGCCTTTTGGTTTGAAAAATGCTGGGACAACCTACCAAAGGCTGGTAACTAAGATGTTCTAACCTATGCTAGGTCGGAATATCGAGGTTTACATAGACGATATGGTGGTGAAGATTGAGCAAGAGCATGATCACTTAGCCGACCTTGGTAATATCTTCGAGGTGCAAAAAGCCTACAAGTTGAGGCACAATGCGTCAAAGTATGCGTTTGGTGTACAATCGGGGAAGTTCTTGGGACACCTGATCAGCAAGAGAAGGATCGAAGCAGATCCCGACCAAATAGCGGCAATACAGAACATACAACCCCCCAAGACTGTCAGGGAGATATAGCGACTAACCAGGATGGCAGCAGCTCTGAACAGATTCATCAACCGATCGTTAGATAAGTGCCATTTTTCTTTCAATTGTTAAAAAAGGGAAAAAACTTTTTCTGAGGGGAGGAGTGTGATCAGGCACTCCAAAAATTGAAGGGGTAGCTGACCTCGCCTCTTTTTCTATCCAAACCTTTGTTCAGGGAAGAGCTATAAATGTATCTTGCAGTGTCAGAACATTCTGCTAGCACCGTCTTGGTCAGGCTGGACATTGTCGAGCAGCTTCCAATCTACTATGTCAGCCACACCTTTCTCGACACCGAGACTAGATGCTTACCCCTCGAAAAGCTAGCACTGGCTCTGGTCATGGCATCCCGAAAGCTGGCACAATACTTCCAAGCACACAAAATCATCGTTTTGACTGCGCACCCGCTTAAAGCTTTGTTGCGCAGGGCTGATTTCTCTGGAAGAATTGCCAAGTGGGGAGTGGAGCTCGGAGAGTACGACATCGAGTTTTGCCAAGAACAGCAATAAAGGGACATATTCTAGCAGATTTTATCGCAGAATTCTCCAGGCCGAGCTTGTTGCACAGCTCAGACTCAAGCACACTTGAGTCCGAGCTGGGGGCAGGATGACCAAGCAAGAACACGAGATGGAGAAGAAAATGGAGAATCCAAGGCCCAGACAATGCAAAAATGGAGGTTATCCACTGATGGCGCGTCAAATCAAAAAGGCTCAGGAGCAGGGGTGGTCCTCATTTCCCCAGAAGGATCAGTAATAGAACATTCCATTAGGCTGGGATTCTCTGCGTCCAATAACGACGCCGAGTATGAAGCGTTGCTCGCAGGGTTCAAGAGTACCGAGCTCTTAGGCATCAAAAAGTTGAAAGTTTTTTACGATTCCCAGCTAGTTGTCAATCAACTGATCGGACAGTATAACGCAAGGGATGACAGGATGGCTTCCTATCTGTCCATAGCACTCGAGCTGATCAAGGGTTTCGAAAAGGTGCAGATCGAGCAGGTCAGTAAAGAAGGGAACTCTCACGCCGATGCCCTAGCAGCCCTAGCCTCGATAACCGATCTCGGGCTAAAGAGGATAGTGGAAGTACAGAAGCAGGAGAGTTTGAGTATTGAGACGACTGCTCAGCAAGTGTATGCCGTTGAAGACAACCAGGAGCCGAGCTGGATGGACCCCATCATCAGATTCTTCAACGACGGCCAACTTCCCGAGGACAAGAAAGAGGCGCACAAGGTCAAACACAAAGCTGCACGATTTTGGCTCTCCCCTAAAGGTCAGCTATACAGACGATCTTTCTCAGGACCCTATCTGTTATGTGTGAACCCGAACAAAGTCCAGGACTTCCTGTTAGAGCTCCATGAATGAATATGTGGGGGTCACACTAGGGGAAGGTCTATGACGCACCGAGCAATAAGCCAGGGCTATTGGTGGCCCTACATGCAGAAAGATGCCCAAGTATATTCACAGAAGTGTGAGAAGTGTCAGAAGTTTGCACCCTTGCATAGGCGGCTAGCCGAGGAGCTTAGCCCGATCACCAGCCCGTGGCCCTTTGCGCAATGGGGACTGGATATTGTTGGGCTATTACCTAAGGCACCCAATAATAAAAAGTTTCTAATAGTGACAATAGATTATTTTTTCAAGTGGGTGGAGGCTGAACCCTTAGCTAATATTAGAGATGTGGACGCAAAAAAGTTTGTACAAAAGAACATCATTACCAGGTTTGGTATTTCGCTTGCCATAGTTGCAGACAATGGGAAGTAGTTCGACAGCAATTTGTTCAAGACATTCTACTCGGGCCTGGGAATAAAGAATTAATTTTTAACACCTTCGTTCCCTCAGAGCAATGGCCAAGTAGAAATCTCGAACATGACACTTCTATCTGGGTTGAAGAGAAGGTTGGAGAAGGCCAAAGGAAAATGGATGGACGAGCTTTCCTCAGTTTTATGGGTCTACCGAACAACTCTTTGAAGTTCTACTAGGGAGACACCATTTGCCATGGTCTATGGCTTGGAAACAGTAATCCCTCTGGAAATCGGGCTACCCACAATTAGAATCGACGCCTTCGAGTCTGGGAATAACAACCTCACTATTGCTCGGGACCTTGACTTAGCCGAGGAAAGAAGGGGGCAGGCCCTGGTCAAGCTGGCATCCTACCACCAACAACTTGCAAAGTTTTATAACAGACGACTTAGCCAAAGGAGCTTCCAGGTCGGCGAATTGGTACCCAAGAAGGTACTTCTCAATACAAAGGATCCTCTTGATGGCAAATTGGGTTCGACCTGGGAAGGCCCGTACAAAATCACATCAGTTGCAGGCACGGGAGCATATATACTTGAAAATTTGGAAGGAAAGTAGATCCCGAGGCTTTGGAATGCACAGAATTTAAGACAGTTTTATCATTGAAGATTCAATTGTAAATTTGTTCTCTAAATGATGAATGAAGTAGCATTTCTCAGAATCCTACATGTACAGTAAAAGTCCCAGATGACTTCGAGTCATGCCTGGGCAAGAAAGTCTTAACCTGGCTAGGCAGTAAAAGTCCTAGATGGCTTCGAGTTATGCCTGGGCAAGAAAGTCCTAGCCTGGCTAGGCAGTAAAAGTAAAAGATGACTTCGAGTCATGCTTGGGAAAGAAAGACCCAGCTCGGCTAGGTAACGCTGGTCGGATAGGGCAGCAAAAAACGGGCAGCAAAAACCCAAGTTGACCTCTAATCCCTTTAAATTGAGATCTCTACTTCGAATAGATTAACTCGGCTAAGTGTGTTGTTCGGTTGCGAATGCCGTTTTGCTCGAATTGACACCAGTGTTCTGGTGTCATTGCAAAGTGAAATAAGTACAAGAAATGAGCAGAGTCCTAGGTCGGCCAGAAAAACAAATCAAGGAAAATTCCTACATGGTAATTTTGAGATTTCTGCACTAGGCAGAGGAGCCCGACTAAATTTGCTGTTCAGCTCAGCTGGTCAAAGACCCATTTCTGGGAATAAAGTGTCCTAGCTCGGCACTGAGATCCATTTCTGGGCATATGGCCCAGCCCGGCTAGGTTCGACCTAGCTCGGATTGGCACTAAATGCTCGGGTGACATCGCTAGGTCGTTATGAGCACAAATACATTAGCCCGGCAGTTTGGAGATATAATTAAAGGTTGTCCGACATAGCAAAGCGGGGTGGAGCCGAGCGTCGTACACTAGGCGAAATTTTTTTTCAGATAAAAGCAAGAGCGATACAACAAGAACAATGGTTGCAAGAAATTGAACAAAAGTACTTCATTGAAATAAATTGGTGTGTACAAGGCAGGTGCAAGCCGACCTCACAGATGAACCGAGACCGTGCAATGCAAACTTGAAAATTTTGAAGATAAAAAACAAAAGAAAGCAAAAGCAGTGCAAATGCAGGTTGGCCTATTCTTGCTCATCCTGCACCGGGACCTATTTCCCCTCGGCCGCCTGCTCATCCTCTCCTTGGATAATGACCTCCTCGAGCACGGGGTCATATTTGAGAGTGAGGTCCACCGTGGCATTAGCACCAGAAGCTCCAGGCTCCGGCCACAACGGATCAAGCTCCTCAGGTTCGACCCCTTGTTCGGCCTGCTCGGACGGGAGAGGTGGGGGAACCTCAAAATCTTGTACTGGAGGTGGCAAAGGATTGATCTGAACTATTGAGAAGGGCACAGCCTCCACCACAGATCCCGGAGGAATAGCTGTCCTGATCAAATGAGCAAGCTGATCGGGGAACGGGACGGTTAACTGGATCCATGGTATGTTGTTGGCTAGCTCTGAGTCTGCACCAACGAGCGCGGCGTTGGGAGCAGAATCCCACCCCATCTTGAATAGGGGATTCTGCATAGTCATCACCTGAGCTTCGTAGAAGTCCCCAGCCCGGTCGTAGCCCTCATTATATCTCTCCTTGTATATCCGGGCATTGGCCGCTCTGAGCTCGGCGTTCTCTTGCTCGAGCACGTTTTTTGCCTTGAAAGCCGCATCCAACTCCCCGATCACGGAGGCGAGATTTGCTTCCCGCTCCTTGACCAAATCCAAGGCACGGCTGGCTCGGATCTCGACGTCTTTCTTGGCCTTGGAGGCCTCACCGATTTGAGCTTGGAGAATTTTGATGTCTTCCTTGAGCTTCAAGACCTCAATGTGCAGGAGATCGTGTTTCTCCTTCACCCTGTTGCATCGGTCGGTAGCCTCTATCCCCATCTGCAGGCCCTGCGCGGAAAGACATGGTCTGCCCGAGGAGCAATCCGTAAAAGAGTGATATTAAAATTATAAATGAACAAAGAGGAGCAGATTGATTGGGAAGAAAGAGGCTCTTGGATAAAGCCCAAGCCACGTGGTGGCTCTCCTGCACTGAATCTTGAGCAGTAATAGCCTTACCACGATAAGTGGGGGAGAAGGAAAGTTGTACCTCAGAAGTCAGGACGGCTCCTTCCATCCTAGTCGGCTCCGATGGTTGGGTGGATTCCTCTACTCGGCACCACACTTGCCTCTCAACGCTTTCTGTCACTGTGCTCCTTCTCCTCGGAGCCCGAGGTTGTTGTGTCGGAGTTGGAGCTCGAGGGGCTGGTGGAACGCTGGTGTCGGTACTGATGGCAGAGTTGGTTTCGTGGTCAACGGAACGGTGGAAGTGAGTCTAGGGACGCTCCCGAGAAGGTTGAAGAGGTTTCTCTGGGACATCTCGATTGCGTCTTGAACGGCTTGACTGCTCGAGTTGGATGGTGATCTGCTGTTGATTGCTCTGGAGGTTGAAGCCTCCATGCTCTGGCCTCCCTCTGCTCCCTCGATGGGTTCAAGTCTGTGACCGAGTTCCTCTGGTCTGATCGGAACCCCGTTGAACAACCTTTTGAAGGAGCGAACCTCCTTGTCCCAATCAAGCACGCGCCGTAGATAATCAAGGTTTATTCGACCGTCTCTTCGATCCTTCCTATCCTTGATGGCCGTGGTGTTGCAATAGGCGCCTAAAAAATTTAATACGTTAAACCTCAAAATACATAAATGAAATAAAGTACAGAATATGGGGGAAGGAGCTCGGCTACCTAGAGATCTAGCTCTCGTGGGGCAAAGCTAAACACGCTGATCATGGATGCCAGGACCGAGCTGCCAGTTCCCCCCGACCACTATGAAATCGTCCAGATCACCCTTGTGCAAGTTTTTGAGCTCAAGCACAATATTCCAATTGTCCTTGGCCTTGAGGTAATACCAGTTTTGACCCTTGGACGTCTCGAATATGGAGTAGCAATATTGAATTTCCCAGACACCAAGATCGATTCCCTTGTACCGATTCAACAGAGCTACTCCCATCAGGATGGAAAAAACGTTGGGGGTGAGCTGCACCAGGCACAGCCAGTAAAAAGCTAGAGCCTCTCTTACTACGCTCGGGAGTGGGAACTCTAGCCTGGACTCCAGGAGAGCTACCAAGGGAAAAATGGCTGCCTCGGGCTCTTCAGTAGTCCAGGTCTCTTTATCGGTTGCCTGGAGTAAGGTGACATCGTCAGGGATCGACCTAGCTCAACCAAAGCCTCAGGCGGGTCAACATACTGCGCAAGACGCCCCATCATTAAAAAAAAAAGTTCGTGTTATATGCAAAGTACGAGAATGAAATAGGTGTTCCCCAGGCAACACCTCCGCTGCCGGGGTTGGTGGCGATGGCGGCACCGGGGAATCTGAGACACAGCCAGGTCAGGCCAGCCTCTGCCGTGATGGCGGTAGCCCTAATTCTGTGGTTTTTGCAGAATGGGAAAAGAAAGCCACCGGTCACCGCGATGGTAGTGCGGCGGCGGAGGATAAACAGTAAAGATCAACGAAAATAAAATAAAAAAGAAAAAAGATGCTAATCTGAATACAACAGATCCTTCAAAGACTGGTTAGGGGCTTTGATCGCAACGTTATCAGTCGCCGGAGTTGTAGGAAAGAACTGCCAGAAATCGCCTAAGCACTAAGGAGTGGAGATGGTTCGTGAAAAGGAGGGGGGTTGTTCCCCTCCCCCCTTTTATAGCTTCCCTTGTACATTCAAACGAAGTGCCAAAAGATGGAAGTTATGGTGCGTGCTCTGACGCGCACTGTATGCATTTAATGCACATTTAACACAAACGGCGCGCGCGACGCGCGCAGCTCGAGTAACTCTATCCAAACAGATCATGACGGTTCACCTTGTAGTATTGATGTTCGGATCAAAAGGTCGAGCACTATTCCTCGTTAGATTGATGATTTCGAGCAAAATTTTTTGATCTGGTTTGAAAATTCGAGCAGATCACCGTAATTAAACCAAATGATTGACATTTATTGAAAACGACTGCAGACATTCCTGTGATGTTTCTGTGCCCAAGGTACAGGTAACGTCGTATGCATTTAATGCACACATTAAATGTGTTGCAGAACCGATAGGGTACCGACACGTGGCGGAGGTGACAATTGGCGTGAAAGAAGACTAAGAGACGGTACATCAACAAAGTTTGCTCTTCAAGCCCCGATCAGAGTGTGAAGCGACAAATCGAGCAATGACATCACATCACCTTCCAACTGCTTGAGTTTCCGAGCAACAGCAAGATAATGGGGGCAATTGAGGGGAATTAAGTTCCGATCAAAGTCATGTGAAACACACGTGGAAGGCCGTACAGTGCAACAGTCTTTTTCACCATGGCACGTACCTCGCATACACATGTTAACTCGGGCAATAAGCCGAGCTACACCGACAGTATGCTTGGGCTCTGGAGACCTCGGGACATATGGCCCATGCTATGGCGTTGGATTCGAGCTCGGCCTTGGATTCCGGTTCAGAAAGAGTTCGGTCCTGACCCTGAAGGGGTGCTCGAAACCCTGAGGAGGAATGCTCAGCATTCATATCCGAGCAAGACAAGCTAAACCAGCTCTGGGGCTAGAGTGTCAGAAAGAGTTGACTTAGCTAAGGCTATATTAGATCTGAGTATTGATGGACAGCTTGACATGACAAAAGAAACTTGCAAAAAGATCTTACAGAGAGATCTAATGATAGTATTGATCAGTCACCATCAGATCATTAATTGCTATGCATAGATCAGAGAGAGAAAGTTCAACCCGACCTGCTCGTGTCGGGTCAGACTATAAAGGCGGGTCAAGTATATTTCTTCCTATAAATAGCCATCACATTTGAAGACACATGTATGCTCTCTTTTACTAGCAGAAACTCTGCCAAAATACTCTCTCGAGCTCTTTTTTCTCTCTTAAACCCTTACCTGACTTGATCGTCGAAGGGTCCACCGGTATAAAGCTATTGGCGGGCATCTCACCCCTTTCTTGTGCAGGCGTTTACATGGCATCCATCTCTGACATCTCAACCAGTTTGGACGGGACCAGTTTATCCCAATCCTTATCCTCTACACTTTTCAAATAGATATAGACCGGCCCTTAAGGCTGGATTGTTGGGATCTAGCTAAGAGTTTGTTTGGTAACTGATTTTAAGTTGATTTTGTAGTTTTAAGCTACTTTTAAGTTATAAAGTCAAAAAAATTTGTTTGGTTGGAATATGTGTGGCATTTAAGCTAAAGGCTTAAAGTAGTTTTAAGCTAAAAGATAAATTTTTTTACTTAAAGTTGTTATAATTTTTAAAATTTTATTTTTAGATAATTTTATATTTAATATAGATCTTGTTTAATATATTTT
>JAULJZ010028358.1:0-15258 GCA_032270985.1 Heliamphora pulchella | reverse complement strand
GAGTTCTAGGCTCGCTGTGCAGGTGGATTCCTATACCCGGGAGGTTAGTGCCTCGAAGTAGGTCGTCACAACTCACTAGTGCAATGGAGTGCCTAGGTGGGTTGGGTGACGGTGCGCTGCCACTAGGACACATAGGCCTAGTGGTAAGGGATGGTTGTCTACTCTCTTAGGCGTGTCATACTACTCATGGGCAGTTAATTATGGATTAATTAAAAGTTTAATGGAATAAATCTCAAATTTGTTAAAGGTTTATGGATCAAACGAAATGAGATATTATATACTTTTATTTTATTTTTGTTTCAGTTGACATATATTTTATTTAACTCTTTCATACTTACATTTGTTGGTTATTGATAAACTCTGACCCCTCTGGTTTGTTCATGTATTCGGACATTCCAGGTTCTGCTGTACCTCATGAGTAGTTGTACTTCTGGAGTTTCTGTCGAGAACTATTTGAATTCTGTTGAGTATTATTTGAATATTACTAATGTAGTCACATTAGTGTTTTGATGACTTTTGTTTAATTTTCTTTAGCATAAACTATAATTTTATTTTTTTTATTGTTTCATAGTGGTAGTTTACATTAAAGTATTTGAATATTTTATTTTGGAAATTATGTGTGCATGAAAAGTTATTATGGATAGGCTATAATTTACTTTCAGTTGTGATTTTGTTATTTATATACTATGATTGCATTTATTACAGGTTATTTTTTTTATATAAATAATTAAAATTGTTGGATTATCCGAAAAATAGGAGAGTTCTTGCCATTTTTGTTTAGTTTAACAATTAGAAGTTATATTTTTTAAAAAAAGTTTGGGGCGTGACAAGACATGACTTAGATTATCACTTTTAACTTCAATCAATTAATTCTTTAAATTGACCTCATTTTATGGTTCCCCATCACAAGTGAACTATATTGTATTTATATACATTCCAAATCACCATTTGAAACTCAATTTTCGTAAATCTCATGTTCTAATCATATGACTTAAGAGTTTATCACACCATTTTCCCAAAATCTCATATGTTAGCCAAACATTAATCTTTAGATTACTATTTAACAAATTATATGGTTCAAAGTCCCCTTAGCTTCTCCATAATTCAACCCTTTCTGTATAAGTTTCTTAAATCAATTCATCCTATCACAATTCTTCAAATCCAAAATCATAATCTAATTTCTCTCAAGATTAGAATTTTCTTGTTGGCTCACCCACCCAACGCTATGCCACACACTATATCTACAATTATCATGTCCGAATCCCAATTTCACCGTAGGGTTCAACTTTCAGGAGTAAACTAATAAAATTTTAGAATGTTAGATAAACATCCATTTACTGATCTAAATAAGTTAGAATTTCATGAAAATATAAAATTTTCAACACAAACCACAACAATTCACCGAATTTAGTCTAAATCCTACCTGGTGGTGTCGCAACACCTCGGATTTTGCCAACGTCTCCAAGCCCTAGGGTTTAATTTTTGCTCCTTGGAGGTTCATATTTGATTCTCTTAATCAATAGCTCTTGATTCTCTCCTTTCAACCTCCAATTTGGTATTTGAGGTGATCAAATGCGCTTGAGAAGCTTGGCTCCAAGCTTGAGCTCCACAACTATGGCGGAAAAGCAGAGAGGGAAAAATAAAATGAGGAAGACAACGCCGGCGATGGTGGCTGGTGCTGGCTAGGGTGAGCTCGCCAGCGGTGATGGGTGGCGAAGGGGACGCCGTGGCCGGGGATGGGTGGTGGGGGTCTTGATGATGGTGACTTGGTGTCGGTGCAACGGAGGGGAAAGAGGCCGACGGGGGTGAAGGTGTTCGGGTCTCTCCTCTCTTATATGTTGCTCTCTCTCTCTCTCCCGTTATTTCTATTTCCTCTCTTGAAGTTTCTCCCCTCATGTCTCAGCTTCGGTTGAGATGAAAATCTTTTTCTTTTATGTTTTTTTTTTGTTGAGAATCCCTCTTTCCTTCTCTAGCTTATGAATTTTCCCGAATTATTTTCACTATCACCCAACCACAAATTTAATTCTTACATAGAACATGTTTAAAATCACATTACTTTAAACTCTCCTATTTTATTGAGTTTAAATCACATTAAAAAAGATTTAACTTTACTGAACTAGTCATGTATTAATATCCCGGGTATCCCGATATACCAACCCCAAACAATAAGGAAATATCTACCTTAAAAATTTATTCTCTACGATTTTAATTTCATTGAATTAATCAATTAAAGCTGTACTAGGTCGCTACAACCTTTCCCCCTTGGGGAATTTCGTCCCCGAAATTCAATACTAGATCGTGGACTAACAACCTTTTTCATAATTACCCAAGTCTAACCCACATCACCGAATCACCAAGGTAGAAAGACCCTAAAGCGCTTTGTGTATACTATTATTTTTCCCTTCCCATATTCATATTCAAATATCTCATACACTTTCTTTTAGCTCTTATCATACAAATCACAACCAACGAACATCACATCAACTAGTTCACCTGCAGTAAAGAAGCTCCTAGTTTCTAACCTAATCCCATGCTCAAATTGAATAATTGAATTATTACATACATTACTGACAGTGCCATCATAACAGATAATAATATCCCGAAACGTGTCCATTAGATAAAGGTCTAGGTTTTGCCAACCCTCCAGATGAACGAACAATTACTTCTCCGATAAAAATAGGATAAGTCGTCCCTTGATAAGAGTTCAATCCGTAAAAACATCTTGTCACTAATCTAAATTCCTCAGTATTATAGAAATCACAAAGGACTACTTATTCTTAGAAAGAAAGACCATGCCCCCAACTTTCGTGTTAATCCATTAAATACTCCCCTAGCTTTCATAGATTAATTTGCCTAAAAATTTAAAATACTCAAAAGTCATAATTACTACAATCCCAACCCAAATTTTATGTGAGACCCTGACCCGTCTCTTTTTGAGACTTATATTTATATGAGGTGTTTTGTATATATATTTGTTCGGTGTATGATTTATTCGTTTTGATGCATGTTTATGTTTATCTGAGCATACGGGGTTGGTTCCCGGGGTTATTGGGCTTGCCGTGCGAATTTCAAAAATTCAATAAAAAAAAGATATTTTCGAGATATTTTGCGTATAAATATCTTCTCTTAGATGTTTTGTTCAAAATATCTCCTCATTCTCTCTCTCTCTAGTTTTAAAACTCACAAAACGCTCTGCCTTCTTTCTAACTTCACGGGAGCCCGTGGCTTAGTTTTTTATAAACCACCTGCTGATTTGTAGTATCGACATCGTGGTCTACACATCCATCCTGCCAGAATTTGATTCTGGCGAAGCTCAATTTTGCACGTGGATCGAGACATCAAGTTTTGAACTCACCGAGGTTGGATCCTAGACTGTATAACTGTTAGAGGGTACTACGTGTAATCCTACGTGTTTCCTCTGTTTAAAAACGCATGAAAAAGGTGTTTATGTTTTAGATCCAATTTTGGATTAAAACTATTTTTCGGCGTTTCGGGTGGATGAAATCAGGCTTTGGGGGTTTCTTTGTGGCCTTATGGTAAGCTTGGGTTTGCATATCCTTGTGGATATCAAAAACAGGAGTTTGGAGGTTTGATTTGAGATTTGGAACAAAAAACAAGCAAAAACCATAGCATAAATGTCACGCCCCAAACTCCGGACAACGTGAAACACCCATAAACAACCGAACATGATACCCAACCGAGAATACCCTCTCAAATATAAACCATACATGCATTGTATATAAACACCCAACGGCATATATTACACGGCTGCAACGCCAGAAAACAACATGTTACAACATACATGTAACAAAAGACAAAAAAGAAGACTACAGATCTTTCGCCTCCTCAGCAACCTCCAGATCACTCTACGCGATCGGTACCTAAAAATATTTTATCCCACACCGTGAGCTAAGGCTCAGTAGAAACTAGACAAACATGCAATATAAACAAAACATACTAGAAAATCGAAATGCAGGTTTAGACTGTCTTTCAAACCTTGAAAATAATTTTCACATGCAAACGGGAAAGCGAGGATACAACCATGTTTGACTCACTCACAGGAGCCTAAAAATAGTTTTTAGATCGCGATTCACACGATTCTTAAAAATAATTTGAAAACTGGTCTATTCGTCCCATGATACAATATATACAACCCATGATACACAAAATCGGCCCTCACACACCGCAACCATAGTCCTAACACTGATTTAGAGATCCTTACATAAATATGCATTCCTGGGATAAAACCGTATACTATGGGATAAAATCATAGACCAACCACGGGGTTAAACTGCAAACCTAACCATGGGATAAAATCGCAAACCTTACCGTAACCCACGGGATAGGACCGCCGAGCACGGATTAAACCACGGGATAAGACCGCATACCACAGGATAAAACTGCATACCACAGGATAAGACTGCATGCCACAGGATAATACTGTATATTATGGGATAACACCGAACATTCCTATCCATAACCTAATCAGGATTTAAATGCATATAACATACCACATACACCACATGCTTGTACCCTACAGATCCATCACATCCATGCCTAATAAAACTTTGAGTTCAACAGCAGGCAACAACGATACACATAAGATATCATGCTATATAATCCACTTACATAAGTAAACAGTTATAAATGCACATAACCATATAACCCGATAAAACCTCACAGGCCACATACGCGTCATTCGATACATGAACTACCCGTCCACAAACCAGGACCTGTCCACACACAGGGACAGCCAACACCTAATCTGGAGGTCAACACCTGAAACCTCCCACATACCAATTCTCACTAGAACCCCACCTTAAACCAAACCACAAACCCACACGTCGCGCACATAACCAGCACTCACACCACTGTGCCACAAATCCTAAACCAACCATGCACGTCACACCCGAAGACGACATCACAAAAACACCCAAGCCACTACACGACCTCCGAAGCCACCACACAACCAACCAAAATGAGGAACAACTAACTCCCCTCTCTATGATTTCAATCAACAAAACCCCATAATTCCATTGACTAAGAACCACTAGAGGAAGGCCAAACACCAACACGACACCCAAAAGAATCCACATGTATTTGAATTGACCAATTCCCATAAATTGATCAATTGAATATAGTAGGACGCCAATCGAAAACTAAAACCATCAAAACGAGGCTACCCAGGTTCAGTCGACCGAACACCCTACGGGAAACTACCAAAACGAGTCACACACGATTCAGTCGACTAAACCCATAGGTTTGGTCGACCGAACCCTAAAACCAGACTTCAGTCGATCGAACCCCATGGTTCAGTCGACCGAACCTCGACGAAAAATGATTTCGAGCTACGGGTTCAACCCTTCAGGCCTCAAATCGACACTTTTGAACACCGATTTAACAACCGTGAACACTCTCACATCCAGGCCTAACACTGTGACCTCAAAAGAAACTCTTGACACCCGATTCCATCCACCGAAATCGACAAAATCCAATTTTTAACCCAAAAACCCAACTTTACAGAAAACCAGATCTACAACGATCCAACCAGTAAAAAGACACCCGATTTTTCATAGCACCCTTATAACACATATAGGACAAGAATCCTACCTCGGTGAGTTCAAAACTCGACGCCTCGAACCCCGTGCAAAATCGAGCCTCGTCGGAATCAAAATCTGACCGAATGGTTGCGTAGCCCACGATGCCAAAAGCAAGGATCCACTATTGGATCGCTGAAAATAGAGCCCCGGGCCCCCGAGAACTTAGAGAGAAGGCAGAGAGAAAACGAGAACTTAGAAGTTAAGTTTTGAAAAATATCTTTTGAAAATATCTAACTCTAGATATTTATAGGCTGCCAAAATATCTTTTTTTGAAATTTTTCGAGAATCAGGCCACAACAGCTCACTGCCCAGGGAACCTACCCCACATGCATATCTAAGCCGATCATGCATCAAAAACAAGAAAAATATGCTCAAACAAAAACACGTAAAGCGCGTTTGAAAACGCTAAAAATAAAATGGGTCAAGGTCTCACAACTCTACCCCCCTTAAAGAAATTTCGTCCCCGAAATTCAACATAAGGTCAAAGAACAAACCGTCGATCGAAACCGACACAGGCACACGAGATGGTCAGCCAAACCATTCCTAAGATATAGTCAAACAAGGTCAGGCATCCTAGACAATGGCCAACTATCTCAAAGACTCGGGATCTATAGCACTCCCAATCTCACAACCTCACCAACCACTGCCTCAACATAGCACACCATTCACGGGATCCATAGCCAACCCCAAACAGATACGATGAAGAATCTGATCCAGAACCGACAGACTCAGAAAGTATCTCTGCTGGCTGAAGGCATATCAGCATCCTCTGGCACAACTGGGGCCCTAGATGAATTACGATCTACAAGAGAATACACTCGAGGCAACCCCACTCTGTCCTGTCTGCCATAACTCGGTATTGTCGGCTATCGCACCTACTGAACTGATGTACCCCCACCTGCCATCCGGGAAGTCTGTACTACGGACGGCTGCTACTAACCCTACGCATACGAACCAACTAGCGTACCAGCCATGCTCAGCGCATCCTCCCTCTGGGGACAAGTCCTACGGATGTGTCCAGTCTGGCCACATCTGTATCAAATGGGCAACTCCATCCCCTATGACTGATCCTGTATGGAACCCTGAGACTGCCTCAACTGTGGGTCCCGAGGCTGCCTCGACTACGGTCAATCTGGTACACGATGCCTTGGCTATCCGCATTGGAAACATCTGACCTCCCTCTGCTCTGGCCTCCCTGATGAAGCCACTGATGGGGATGGTGCAGAGAACTGCTGTGATCCAAATGGATGAAAACTGGGACCAGAGGACCTCTACCTCTTGTTCGAACGCCCAGTTGTCTGTGCCTCTACTCCACCGTACTGTATCTTGGCCTCCCTAGAAGCTCGGATCTCAATCATGGTGTTCTCTACCCTTGCTGCTGCCTCCACCAGCTCCGTGAACACGCGAATCCCCATCGCTACCACACGCTCTCTGATCGCCGGTCTCAGACCCCGCTCAAACCTCATAGAACGCAGCTCGTCTGTGCTCACCAACTCAAGTGCAAACCGAGACAAGCACGTGAACCTAGACTCATGCTGCATGACATCCATCACCCCTGGGTAAGAGTGTAGAACTCCTCCCTATACAGATCTCTTCTCGAAGCTGGGAAGTATTTCTCCAGAAACACTCCCGTAAAGGCTGCCCAAGTAACTCCTGCAATAGTCCTAGAATATTTCCACCAAGTGTGAGCAGCACCCCTCAACTAAAAGGTGGCAAAAGAAACCCGCAACTCATCCTCCATAATTTGCAGTGTGTCAAGGATCCGCGTCGTCAGCTCCAACCACTCCGTCGCCACAATCGGATCAGGATCTCCGGCAAAGGTAGGCGGATTCATGTGCCTAAACTCCCGCATCGCCATGGTAGCCCTCGCCTCAAGCACCCTCCCCCTAACCGCCTCACCTCTTGAGGTCTCAACCAGCTGGACGATGGAACCCACCAGCGCACGCAACAACTCTACCATGTCATCAGGTCCTTGGAGAGCATTAGCATCCCCAGCATCAGGAATAGGAATATCCCCTTGGCCAATAGCACAGCCACGGCCACGACCACGGCCTCGCCCTCTCCTTGCCGACATCGCGTCTATATGAAAGAAAATAACATATAAGATGCAGCACATAGCATGAACATAAACGCTTAATCACATAAGCATGCTAACGCATAGCCACATAGGTTCATGCTAGATAACCACACATATCGAGGAAAATCAGCAAGAATGACATGTCCATCTGGACAACTTACTCAGATTCCCTGATAGAAATCACGTCAGCTAAACGCATTTCTAACTTGGCTCCCAAGTTTGTTAACCCAAACGCCCAAAGGCAAGACTATCACCCCTAAAATTCAACCCCCAAGCTCACATATACACGTCGTTCACATATAACACGCATGCTATCACGTTCATGTTATCAAAACATCTAAACACATGCAACCAAGCACACGCAATCAACTTCACACGGGATACACCCTCTTCCCACGGCTCAAAGGTATTCGAACTCAGAGCTCAGATACCAATTTGTCACGCCCCAAACTTCTGACCACGTGTAACACCCATAAATAACTGAACATGATACCCAACTGAGAATACCCTCTCAAATATAAACCATACATGCATTATATATAAACTCCCAACGGCATATATTAGACGGCTCCAACGCCAGAAAACATGTTACAACATACATGTAAGAAAAGACAAAAAGGAAGACTACAGATCTTTCGCCTCCTCAGCAACCTCCAGATCACCCTACGCGATCGGTATCTAAAAACATTTTATCCCACACCGTGAACCAAGGCTCAGCAGAAACTAGACAAGTGTGCAGTAAAAACAAAACATGCTAGGAAATCGAAATGCAGGTTTAGACTCTCTTTCAAGTCTTGAAAACAATTATCACATGCAGACAGGAAAGCAAGGATACAATCATGTTTGACTCACTCACAAGAGCCTGAAAACAGTTGGAAAATAGTTTTTAGATTGCGATTCACACGATTCTTAAAATTAATTTGAAACCTGATCTATCCGTCCCATGATACAATACATATAATCCATGATACATACAACTGACCCTCACACGCCGCAACCATAGTCCTAACACTGATATAGAGATCCTTACATAAATATGCATTCCCGAGATAAAATTGTATACTACGGGATAAAACCATAAACCAACCACGGGGTAAAATCGCAAACCTAACCATGGGATAAAATCGTAAACCTTACCAAGAGCCACGGGATAGGACCGCCGACCACGGATTAAACCACGGGATAAAACCGCATACCACGGGATAAAATCGCATGCCACGGGATAAGACCGCATACCACAGGATAATACTGTATATTATGGGATAACACTGAACATTCCAATGCATAACCTAATCAGGATTTAAATGCACATAACATACCACATACACCGCATGCATGTACCCTACAGATCCATCACATCCATGCCTAATAAAACTCTGAGTTATATAGCATGCAACCACGATACACATAAGATATCATGCCATGTAATCCACTTACACAAGTAAATAGTTACAAATGCACATAACCATATAACCCGATAAGACCTCACAAGCCACATACCCGTCATTCGATACACGAACTACCCGTCCACAAACTAGGACCCGTCCACACACGGGGACAACCAACACCTAATTCAGAGGTCAACACCTGAAACCTCCCATAGACCGATCTCACCACAACCCCACCTTAAACCAAACCACGAACCCACGCGTCGCGCACATAACCAGCACTCACACCATCGTGCCATAAACCCTAAACCAACCATGCACGTCACACCCGAGGATGGCATCACAAAAACACCCGGGCCACTACACGACCTTCGAAGCCACCACATAACCAACCAAAACGAGGAACAACTAACTCCCCTCTCCATGATTTCAATCAATAGAACCCCATAATTCCATTGACTAAGAACCAGTAGAGGAAGGCCAATCACCAACACGACACCCAAAGGAATCCATAGGTATTTGAATTGACCAATTCCCATAAATTGATCAATTGAATACCGTAGGACACCAATCGAAAATCAAAACCCAAGCAAAACCATCAAAACGAGGCTACCCAGGTTCAGTCGACCGAACCTATGCCCCCAGTTGACCGAACACCCTACTGGAAACCACCAAAATGCGTCACACACGGTTCAGTTGACTGAACCCAAAGGTTCGATCGACCGAACCCCATGGTTCAATCGATCGAACCTTAGCAAAAAACGATTCTGAGCTACGGGTTCGACCCTCTAGGCCTCGAATCGACACTTCCAAACACCGATTTAACAACTGTGGACACTCTCACATCTAAGCCTAACACCAAGATCTCAAAAGAAACTCCCGACCCCCGATTCCATCCACCAAAATCGACAAAAACTCAGTTTTTAACCCAAAAATCCAACTTTACAGAAAACCAGATCTACAACGATCCGACCAGTAAAAAGACACCCGATTACCCATAGCACCCTTATAACACATATAGGTCTAGAATCCTACCTCGGTGAGTTCAAAACTCGACGCCTCGAACCCCATGCAAAATCGAGCCTTGCTAGAATCAAAATCTGACCGGATGATTGCGTATCCCACGACGCCAAAAGCAAGGATCCAATCTTGTGAATTGTTAAGAAAAGTGCTCAAGGCCTTACCACCCATTTGGGAAGCTAAGGCGACGGCCATTTCGGAAGCTAAAGATCTAAGAGTTATGACGTTGGATGAACTCATCGGATCCCTCTTGACGTATGAACTCAAGATCAACGATAGAGTCAACAAGAAAAACAAAGCAAAGAAATCTATTGCTCTAAAAGTACCAAAAGAAAGTTCCAGTGAAGAAGAAAAAGAAAAGCTTGATGATGACGATATGGCTCTCATCACTAGAAGACTCGAAAAGTTCTTCAAAAGAGATAAAAGATTTGCAAGAAAATTCAGTAACAGAAGATTTGATAAAGGTGATTCAAGCAAGAGAGACTACAAGAAAGAACCCATCACTTGCTACAATTGTGAGAAAACAGGACACATCAAGCCGGAGTGTCCTCTTCTCAAAAAGGATCCAAAGAAGAAAAAGAGGGCCATGAACGCTATAACTTGGGATGACATGGATTCAAACGAGTCAAGCGAAAGTTCTAGTGATGAGGAAGTTGTAAATTTTTGCTTGATGGCTAGTATGGATGAGGAGGTAAATTCTTACCCCAATTCAAACTTACTATAATCTAGCTTTTGTAATGAATCTAGTACTTATGAGTCCATGCCATCTTATGAAGAACTTAAAAATGAATTATATAACTTGCATAAAAAATTCTTGAAATTAGGAAAGAAAACTTAGAAACTCATTAAGGAAATTGAAAATCAATCCATAGTTTTGAACGATCTAAAGGACTCCTTTTCAAATAATCAAAAAGAACATGATTTGCAAGTTGAAACGTTAGAAAGAGAAAAACTTATTTATAAAGTTAAATTTGACAAAGTTACAAAAATTTTTGAAAATGAGATTTCTCAATTAGAAAAGAAAATGAATTGTTAATAAAAGAACTTAAGACGTTAAAAGGAAAGGATCTTGAAAATGATATCTCATGTGATTTGAGAAAGAAAGTAGATGACTGCTCCAAAATTATTTACAAATTTACAGATGGAAAGAAAAACTTTGAAAGACTTTTAGGAGCTCAAAGAATGTCGTTAAATAAAGAAGGCATTGGTTACAATGGAGAAATAATCTACAAGAAAACATTGAAAATCTCTTTTGTAAAAAAATCAAAAGATTTTCAAGCCTCATATTCAAGAAACTTTTATGAACACACAATTTGTTTCCTATGTAAGAAAAAGGGACATTAAATTTGATTGTCCAATGAAAAGAAAGAATGGTATCACAAAATTAGTGTGAAAAATTAAAGACACTAATCCTAAATGACCCAAAAAGATTTGGGTACCAAAAAAATCACCTAATTTGTTTTGTAGGTATGCTTGAAGTCCACCGCATCTAAAGAAAATGGTACAAGAATAGTGGATGTTCATGACACATGACGGGAGACAAAACAAAATTTTTGATCTTAAAACCTAAAGATGGAGGCTATGTAACCTTTGGAGATAATAGTAAAGGCAAGATCATCGGTGAAGGCAAAGTTAGTAAAGAATCATCCCTTCATATTGATAATGTCTTACTTGTTGATCGTCTAAAGCATAATCTCCTAAGCATTAGTTAATTATGTGATAAAGGATATTGTGTAACATTCAAGCATGATACTTGTATTATTAAAGATAAGAATGATCATAAAGTTTTATTTGTTGCAAATCGATTTGAAAATGTGTATACCATAAATTTTGATAAACTAGATTCTCAAAATGTCAAATGCTTTTCGGCACAAAATGAAACAAGTTGGTTATGGCATAGGAGGTCATGCTAGCATGGATCTCCTATCTAAACTTGTCAAGAAAGATTTGGTGAAAGGCTTGCCAAAAACCAAATTCATTAAGGATAAAGTTTGTAATGCTTGCCAATTTGGTAAGCAAGTCGAAACGAGTTTCAAAAAGAAAGTAAAAATTTCTACAAATAGGCCACTACAATTACGTCATCTTGATTTATTTGGCCCTATGAATGTTCCAAGTCTTAGTGAAAAAGTATACGATTTTGTAATAGTTAATGATTTTTGAAGGTATACTTGGATTTTATTTCTTGCATCAAAAGATGAAGTACATTTTGTATTTGCCAAACTTTGTAGAAAGCTTCAAAATGAAAAGGGCTGTTCAATATTAAACATCCGTAGTGATAGAGGAGGAGAATTTAAAAACAAAGAGGTTAAAAATTTTTTTGATCAAAATGGCATATCCCAAAATTTTTTGGCTCCTTGAACTCCTCAACAAAATAGGGTTGTAGAAAGAAAAAATTTTTCATTACAAGAGATGGCTCGAACAATATTAAATAAGCACAAGTTGCCTAAGTACTTTTGGGTTGAAACAGTCAATACCGCTTGTTATGTAATGAATCGAGTTTACATAAGACCTCATCTTAACAAAACTCCTTATGAACTATGGAATGGAAGAAAGCCCAACATTTCTTATTTTCATGTTTTTTGTTGCAAATGTTTTATATTGAATGCAAAAGATGATTTAAGCAAATTTGATTCCAAATCGGATGAAGGTATATTTCTTGGTTATGCAATTAATAGCAAAGATTATAGAATTTATAACAAAAGAACGATGTCTCTAGTTGAATCTATTCATGTTAGATTTGTTAAAGCTAATTCTCTCTTCCAAGATTTCAAATGATGATGATATAGAAATCAACAAAGGATTGGAGAATTTGCAAATCAACAATGATAAAGGAAAAAGCATTGAAGTTCATATTGATGATCAAGAGGAACATGAAGAGTTACCAAAAGAATGGAAGATTGTGAAAGATCACCCCTTTGATCAAATTATTTGTGAACCATCAAAAGGGGTAACTACTCGATCTTTTTGCAAAAAATATTAGTAATCATCTTACATTTTTATCTTAAGAAGAACCAAAGATTATAAATGATGCACTAAAAGATAATTCATGGATAATGGCTATGCAAGAGGAACTTAATCAATTCGAAAGAAATGAAGTATGGGATTTAGTTCCTAGACCTAGAAATCATACCATAATAGGAACCAAATGGATTTATAGAAATAAAAAGGATGAAAATAGCATAGTTGTTCATAACAAGGCTAGGCTAGTGGCTCAAGGATATAATCAAGAAGAAGGAATAGACATTGATGAGACCTATGCACCCGTAGCTAGGATGTAAGCCATACGCATGTTGCTTGCATATGCATCACATAAGAATTTCAAACTATATCAAATTGATGAAAAAAGTGCATTCTTAAATGGCTATATCAATGAAGAAGTCTATGTTGAATAACCCCCGAGTTTTGAAAACTATCATTATCCCAATCATGTTTTCAAATTATCCAAAGTATTGTACGGTTTAAAGCAAGCTTCTAGAGCTTGGTATGAAAAACTAAGCGGTTTCCTACTAGAAAATGGCTTTGTAATAGGCAAAATTGACACAGCACATTTTATAAAAACAAACCATGAAGATATGCTTATCATTCAAATATATGTTGATGATATTATATTCGGTGCTACCAACGAAAGCTTGTGCAAGGAATTCTCATTATGTATGCAAAAGGAATTCGAAATGAGCATGATGGGCGGCGAACTCACATTCTTCCTCGGACTTCAAATCAAATAAGCCAAAAATGGAACATTTGTAAGTCAATCAAAGTACATACAGGACTTGCTCAAATGGTTCAACATGGAAGAAAAAAAAATTTTGGGAACACCCATGAGTCCATCAACAAAGCTTAGCATCGATGAACAAGGAAAACTAGTAGACACTAAGCTCAACCGAGGTATGATTGGTAGTTTTTTATACTTAACTGCTAGGAGACAGGATATTATGTTTAGTATGTGTATGTGTGCTAGATTTCAAGCATGTCCTAAATAAATCACACCTAATTGCGGTTAAAAGAATCTTGAGATATTTAATCGATACTGTCGACATAAGATTATGGTATCCAAAATTTACTTCCTTTAAAATGGTTAGTTATTCCGATGCGAATTTTGCCGGGTGCAAAACAAATCGCAAAAGTACAAGTGGTACTTGTTGTTGGAGGTAATACTGCCAAGATCATTGTTTTTGAAAAACGATTATCGGTAAAAATTAACTAGACGGGCAAACGCCGAAACAGGCTCCAGATAAAAATATTTTGACGTCGAACGTCAAAAATAAACCCGTGCAACCGAAGTTAATTTAGAAGAATACCACTAGTAGATCTAATCTTCAACAACGATTTGATTCCGAGTTGAAACTCTAGTCAGATCTTCTACTGTATTCTCTTACGCGATCCTCGAACGTAGTGTGGGCTACGATCCTCCGAGAACTTGTACCGGCAGAACCCTGATATATTTTTTAAGTCTTGAAAGATAAAAATAATATATCAATAATAATATTAAAAAATCATCTAAAACAGGTTCAGCCTACTCGCATATATATAGGGTTACAGCAGGGACCTAAGGAGTAATTATGAGTTAGACTTCCAGTGGAACACAGACACCTACTGGAGGTTTCTGCAATTATGGAAAGACATGCAGTGGTTTCTGCAATTTCCATAAAACACTGAATTACAGTTCACACCACTAAAGAACTATAATTGCACTCTGACCCATAATCTCAAAATCTTCTTACATTGAGCTCCTGTTATTAAATGCTTATCATTTCTCTCCACGTTAAGATTTCAGATACCCGCTAATTAAATTTAATTACTGATAATTTAACTTAATCGGCATCTTGATATTCCTTAAGCCCTTTCGCTTAACATATTTGACCACCGGATAATTAAATCCATCTGTAGAGTTTGGCCCGATCAAAACTTATATGTATCCTTAAGGGTGTATTGTCAATCCTGATCTTCGGGACGTGAATTCCGTTAATAATTAATATTTTTCATATAAATAATACCGCTATCCAGTTCACTCGGAATATAGACCCGTATAAGATCGCACCCTCTAATGAATCAAAATAACGAATATTAAATATATGTAAAGCAATAATTATTTCATGATTAAGAGGATAAGCACTATTCATAATAATCTTGGGGTGTGAATTAATTTACATAGTCAGTAGTCAGTACTAAATTA
>JAULJZ010028347.1:0-15259 GCA_032270985.1 Heliamphora pulchella | reverse complement strand
AACTTGAGGGTTTTGGATGGAAAACCTGTTTTGGTTTTGTGGTTGAGTTCGCTCCCACTATATGATTGCATATTCCTGCTTTACAGCTTATATCTATTTTCTATTGGGCTTCGGCTCATGGGTGGGAATTTTCTATAAAACCATTTTCAGGTGATGATGTGGATGAGGAGTAGCTTGGTGATGCCCGTGGTGGCGGAAGACTTTTATAATTTTTTTTTGGTATGCATGTTCCTGAAGGCAGGTTTTGTATGCCATAAGGCGATATATTGTATGCATGTTGAATCTGTATGTATTTCTGTTTATGAGAGATATCTTTTGTTAGGTTTTCTATTGGTTTCAACAGGCGAATTTTGATGTATGAAACCCTATATTTTCGTATAAAATGGATGTTTGGTTGTTTTTCACGTGACCCCGGGTTTTGGGGCGTGACAACTTTCATTGAGCTTCCTAAGTCGACCAATACGCGTTTCAAGTCATACCTCCCGATCTGGAGGGGTATAACGAGTGCGTCATTGTGCGGGTGCTCAACCCTTCTATGTCGGCGTTAGAGAAGGTCAGGTCTCCCACCAAAAATTCGTTGTTCGAGAACTTTCTCTTGCCCGAGCTATTTTGACCGAGCTGAGCCTGCATGATCTCTCAACAATGCACTAGCTCTCGACTTCCACTGCTTGTCTCATTTGACGTCTCCAGCCTGGGGGCAGCATGTATGACACTGATCACCCTAACTGGCTCTTCTGTTCCTCCCCCTGCTCGACATGAACGTGCTGTTCAGCCCGGGTTTTGTCTTTTTCAATGTACTGTCTGAGGTTCCCCGCCTTCACCTGCTCCTCCAGGAACCTTTTGAAGGTTCGGCAACGGTCTGTGAAATGCCCATGTTCTCTATGATAAGCACAATATTTCTTCTCATCCCGCTTGCTCAGATCTGTAAACATCTTTCGTGGCCAAACAAACCACGGTTTATCTTTAATCTGGTTGAGAAGCTTGTGAATGGGCTCCTTGAACGCGGTATTGGCCACTTCGTATACTCTGCTTGGCCTTTCACGCTCCTTTTTTCGATCAGGCTTCTTCTTGGCCTTCTTAATTTTCTTCTTCTTTGCTCGAGCTCCTTTTTGCGCTTCCTAGGCAGGCATTTCATTACTCATGCCTCCCATATCTTCCTTAACCTTGGAATATTGCTCGATCCTCAGCATCAGCCCGGCCATGCCCTGAGCAGGCCTATTGGTTAATGAATGCCTCAATTTGTGGGTTTTATCCAACCCAAGCTTGAAAGAAGCCACGGTAAGTTGCTCATTGCAATCATCAACGTCGTTAAAGGTCTCCCAATAACGCCGAGTGTAGGACCTCAAGCTTTCATTCTTAGCTTTCCTTAAGCCGAGCAGAGAGATAATCTCCTTGGGCTGCCTACTATTTGTGATAAACCTTGCTGCGAATAGCTTGGCGAGCTGCCTCCAACTTCCAACTGACCCAGCTGGGAGTTTATCAAACCAGCGTAGGGCTACCTCGCCCAGGTTGGAAGGAAAAATCCTGCACATCAGGGCGTCATTCCCGCTCCAAAGGGCCATTATTTGTCTAAAATTCCGAATGTGACCCATAGGGTCAATCTTTCCATCATAGAGGTTGAACTTAGGGGTTTGAAATTTCCTGGGCAAATCTGCTCCATCCACCTCCCTTGTAAATGGGGAGGCAGATATCTGCTTCAGCGCCCTCCGGGTTACGTCCTAGACTGACCTCCCCGTAGCCGGTTGTAATCTTCCTTTGAGCTGAAGGTTCAGCCACTGCTTGAGCTCTTCCTTTTCCTCTGCACGCCCAAGCTCTTGGCCAGCCTGCTGCTGCTGCTTACGTCGGTGCACGGCTGGTGCATGGGTGTTGTTGGAGGTCTGCGTCTGCCCCTGTCTCCTCCTTTTAGAGCCTGAGACGCGACTCCTCTCATGGTCCTCCCCACGTTGATTAGGTTAGGGAACCCTCATTGAGCTACGGCTAACCTGAGGCCGAACAATGCCCCTCCTTTGATGCCGATCTAACCTATCATGGTTGGACTAATCATGTTCCAACCGGACTCTTGGCGAGTGTCGCTAGTTCACTTGAGCTCTCATTTTGTGGAGCTCTTGCTGGAGCCTGACCAGCTACTGGTCTCTCCTATTCAGCTCGTTTTAATACCCTTCCTGCACTTGCTACATCGTGAAATGTGGGGGTATTCCCCTTCAGAAGGAGTGGTTTCATGGGTGTGTTTTCTCCTTTGGTTGATCTCGGCTCCACCAATGTGAACCTTAGAAGGAATAGGATGTCTTCTTCTACAGTGAGTTGCATGCGATGCCTCTACGTGTGGTGCGTGTTGCTCTCTCAGCTCTCAATGAGTGTGGTTCCCCTGGCTAGCCATGGAGGCGTTCTAAGTAAACTTCCCACAGACGACGCCAAATTATAGAGGATAAGAATTTGAATCTACTGGTCCCGTCCAAGCTAGCTCAATTGTCATGGATGGTTGCCACATGTACGCCTGCATAAGAAAGGGGTGAGATGCCCGCCGGTGGCTTTATACCGGTGGACCCTCTGGTGATCAAGTCAGGCAAGGGTTTGAGAGAGAGAGAGAAGAACTTGAGAGAGTATTTTAACAGAAATTTTTCTAGTAAAAGAGAGCCTACCTGTGTCTGTAAATGTGCTGGCTATTTATAGGAAGAAATATACTTAACCCGCTTTGGGAGTCTGACTCGACCTGAGCAGGTCGGGTTGTACTTTATCTCTCAGATCAATGCATAATTGTCAAGTTGATGGTGACTTATCAATGCCTTCATCAGATCTTTCTGCAAGATCTTTCTGCAAGTTCATCTTGTCATGTCAGGTTGTCTATCAGTATTCAGGCCTAATCTATACTAGGCTAAGTCAACTCTTTCTGACACCCTAGTCCTAGAGTTAGTCCAACCACTACCAATCTCCTATCATCGTATCACTCTCGTGATACGCGTATCACGAGTCGTTGATCTCAGGTATTGTCCCTCAAGCTTAGCTTTAGGAGCTGCGGAGCTCGTTCTGCTCGGACCTGAATGCAGAGCATTCTTTCTCATGATGCTGAGCACCTCTTCATTTGGGTCGGTACTAAACCCCTTCTGAGCTCGGAACCAAAAATCCTCGCATGGGTTCACCTCTCAAGGTCCTCAGACCTTGGGCACGGTGTCCGCACAGCTCGGCTCAACGCCTGAGCTAATATGTGTATGCCGAGGTAAGGACTGAGGATGAAAGGACTGTTGCGTTGTACGGCCTTCCACGTGTGCTACACGTGACCCTGATCGGAACCTGATCCCCCTCAATTACCAGTGTCGGCGACGGCGTAATCAGCGCAGGCGAGAGGTTTGGGGCCATTAGAATTGCGCTCCGAGCAGTAACGTGACATCTCCACGAATCGATCGTGCGGTGGTTTTGACTATGGTGGTGATCGATCAGCGGTCGGTCATTGGAGGCCCTACTCTGTTGAAGAATTTAAATGCGAAAAGTGATCCAAACAACGACTCGACGGTGTGGATTTGTGTGTGTATTGCGTTGGCAAGTAGAGAGATGAACAAAAGTAACATGGTTGAATGGAAATGGTAACCGCTTAGGCGTGGGTTTGTTTTGTGATTGTTTTACAATTATATTCTTGTGGTTAGTTGTGGAAGTAACAGTTGACTTGTGAATAATTTTTACTTGTTATGGGTAATTTGGGTAGGAGAAAAATATGAGCTAACTTCACTTATTGGTGCATTTTGAAAAAAATTGAGTTGACTTTTATAATAATTAGTGATTTGGGCACACGTGATGCGTGTAACATTTGAAAAATATAAAAAGAATGTGTTAATGCACTAAAATTCATTTTACTTTTTATATTTTTATCTACAATTGTATGAGAAGGAGGGTGCGTGATAGCTTTTGGTTTCTATTTGAGGGGGAGAGCCTAAAATTTTAAATTCAAACTATTATAGAGGTATATTTGAAAAACTAAGGCCCCTTTTGGTCCCATTTTCTAAACCCAATTTTCGGAGCAATTTCAATTCAAAATTTAAAATCAAGTGTTTGGTCACCTTTCTGAGAAGAAATTCTTGGGAAACCAAGTACACAGAGTTAAAAAAGGGGAGAAGTCTGAAAACGACTAAAAGTTGTTTTCAGAAGATTTTGGATATCTTTTTCGGACAAAAGAGATCCTTTTACTGTTTCAATGCTCTCGACTAAAAGCTGTGTACTACTCAACAGCTTCTGGTGCACTCTCACTCATCGTTGACCATCACAACGACCTCGCTCTCTCTTCTCTCCACCGACGACCTCGCTCTCCACCGATGACTTCGCTCCTCTCTTCACCGGCGATGCTACATGCAAGCTCGAGCTGAGAGGTTTCTGTCTACAGCGATTCAAACGCCTTCGCGATGAGCTCTCTCTTTTTTGCACCGACTGTCATTATGACGGCATCCGGCTACAAATGACGACGAGAAACATCCAGTAATCAGGAGTCCATAGGCTCGAACCTTGTTTCTGTAGAGCATTTCATCCTTGTAAAGGTATGAGATGTGATTTGTACGAACTATCTACAACCTACTAATCGTTTCTCTGTTCGGACTCATTTCTTTGATCTGAGCTGCAGTTTTGTTAGTTCGGACTTCTCTTTTTCTTGATTTTGTTGTTGTTGATGGTAGATCCGAAGTATTTGTATATTTAGATTGAACTATTTGTTGCTTTCCTTGTTCTTGATGCTAGATCGAAACCATAGTTCATTTTTTCCCCTCTTCAACCATTTTTTGTTTCTCTTAACCTAGTTCTTTCCAGAAATGGTAATAAGATGTTCGATTTCTCTTTTAGCTATGTAATTATATATGACCGTCGGCAATACATTTTGTCCATTACAATTTTTATTTAAAGTTTGCATTTGTAATATTGAACAAATTACTTAGTTGGAAGGTATAGACTACAACTGCTTGCCAATCGTATTGCAGGATGATTATACAAGTTTCTTTTTCCCTCTGAGTATTCATGGTTCTTCTACTTGTTTGTCATGGGCCTTAAATTTGGTGTATGAAAAAAATATGACATTATTTTACGATGTGTTTAGATCTTAAATTTATTAAAAAAAAACTTACTATGGGAACTAAAAAAGTCATGATTTTTAGGGCAAATGCCTATTCATTTTCCTAACCCCAATCAAAGGAAAATGGGGGGAGGGAAGTTGCTTTCACTTCATTTTCCTTTTCAATGTTTTTCTATGTTTCCTTTTCTTTTTTATTTTCATATTTTAGGTGACTCTGCTTGTTTGTCATTGGTATTAAATTGTATGGATTTTCAATTTGTTAAGAAAAAAGAAGATTTTCAAAAAAATATTGTAGGAATTATACAAACAATCATAGGCTTTATATATGGCAAATGCCTATTCGTATCTTTTTATGTACCTTGGGGCCAAAAGAAGGGGGAAATAGTTGCTTTCATTTCATTTTCTTATCCTCTGCTGCTATTTCTCTATCTCAATTCTATACTTCACCATTGGATTGTTCAGGCAAAGCTACCCAGTTTGTTTGGGAGACATGAAGGGTAGTATTGAATATAAAATTTAATGGGGTCCACATTTACTTTGTTTGCTGTTCTAAATAAGATGTAATATAGTTCTTGTTTGGCAACTGACCTTTAGCCAGCTTAAAATAAGTCCTTTTGTCTTTTTGTTTAAAGTCTAAAAAGCTGATTTTTATATAGTATGTTGTTATTTTTTCGGTAAAAAAAAAACCTTGTTATGTGCTACACAAAGAAGCTTGGTGTGGATATTTTTTGGCTCCCATCTTTTCACTACCATTTTTCTTTTCTCTTTCGCGTTCCATTACTTTTCTTTTTGGTGGGCTTTCAGGTGGCTAGAGCCATACTTTTAATATGCAACATTATATGTGATTTTTCAAGAATTTGTTTGATGTTGGTATTTTTTAAATTTTTGGTTTTGAGTCAATAGTAGTGACTTAAGAAATTACAATGATATTTTTGGTGACTTCCAAACAACCAAGTTATAATCATATTTTGAGGTGATTTTGTCATAATAAATGTCCAACCAACCTAATGGCAACGATGATGCTAAGCACTGGCCCCCCAAATTAGAAGAATTATTCATTCATTTGTTAGCGGATGAAGTTAAAAAGGACAAGCTTGGTTCTGGTATCATTAAACCCACAACTTGGGTTAACATTGATAATGAAATCCACAAACAAGTAGGCCAACATTACACTGTTACCAAATTAAAGCAAAAATACCAGCGTCTACGCATGAAACATAGAGAATTTTCAGAACTCCTTGAGCACACTAGGTTTGGGTGAAATCCTGACACTAACACTGTGACTGCAGAGAAGGATACTTGGCAAAACTATGTGAAGGTGATGTTAATTCCTACATTAACATTATCTTTTCTAACATACATATTTTATCCAATGAAACATTGGGTGTAATGCACTCGTTTCACTTCATGTAGGCTAATCCTAAGGCGAAAATGTTCAAAAAGAGAGGATGCGAACACTACAATTTTCTAAGCTTAATATTCAACAAATCTACGGCAACGGGCAAAATAGCTAGGGCCTCAACACAAGCACCCCTAACATCTATTGAGAAGAGAGATTTAGAGGAGCAATTATTAGGAGGTGGAGTTCATGTCACACGTGGAGAAGATAGAGGTGATGACCCTGTCATAGTGTTAGGTAGTCCAAATGATGGTATGAGTCGTCGCCCTATGGATTTGGCTAAAAATAGTCAACGGAAGAAAGGGACCAAGTCGTCCAAAATGAACACTGCAATTGATGCATGGACTGCTGCAGCCCTTGCACGAGCAGAGAAGTATATGCGTCAGGCCCAAGGCACCGAAATGGAAAGTTCCTTTAGCGACCCCTACTCAAGTGTCAAGTGTGTCAGTGTGTTGGAATCCATGGAAGGAATCGACTCCGAGCCTTTTCTTTTAGCATTAGAGAAGTTCAAAGACGCTGAATGGCGCAAGGTGTTCATCTCCATGTCGAACCGAAGAAGGAGGCAGTGGTTGATGTCTTTATACTAAGCGCTCGTGTTTTCTAATTCAAACTTGTGTTGTTATCTTAATGATGCTTTCCCAAAACTTGTAATATACATTTAATGACTATTGGAAGACGTTATTTGCTACTATTAGGTTATTTGAATTATAGCTTGTACGCACTAAAAGTGCCATTTTAGTTTGGTAATAGTTAATATGCACTATTGTATAATAGTGCCATTTTGGTTTGCTATTCATTGTGTCAAGTGTGCCACTATTTTTCTTTGAAAACCCACCAAAATACGTGGAGTTCATTACATCTTTCTGCTTCTTGTTAAATGAAAATAGTGATGGAGCAAGCTTTTCTAGCATAATACTACCCTGCATAACCAGAAATATTATACAGATCATAACTCTTAAGAATTTCCATATGATGAGACACCAATGTGATATATAATAAAACTTCTCTATTACCTCATCAACAGAACATAGTGAATATGGACTTCCAGCAATGAATTTTGCTATAGTAATGCTTGAATCTGCAAATGGAAGCTTTACCAATACCTCTTTTGGGAGTGTTGGTGGGAACCTAGATTGGCACTGTAATAAATATTTTTCTATTTCACAATCATCATACACATAAACATGGCCTGCTTTCCCCAGAAGAAGGAAAACATCTTGTTTTTTCTTGCTTTGCTCATTGGAAATCAAAATTATCTCCATATCACCATAAGCTCAGGTAATTGAAGCCCCAACTTAATTGTGCGAGATTCAATATGCTCGTTCAACATAACTATCTATCACACAGCTACCAGCATTTTGATAAATAAATCCCAAATAACTGAAATGCGATTAAAATAATAAAATCTAGACTCCACAATTCATATACATTCATTTATATTTGGTATGTACCAAATGTATATTTATATTCTTGTATGGTTGAATTTTCATATCCCCTAATTGAGTAAGAAATACTCTGAAAAGAAGAAGAGTAATTGGGTAACATTTTACAACTGATCAGCCAAAAGAAGAGACTAGGTCAATATCAAGTCATGAACAGGCAACTGTCATAGGAGTGAAGTTGATGCAGAGCCATTTGTTGCACAAAGAAGTACAAAGTGAAAATGCATCTAAGCTCTGTGCTATACTGCTATAATGATAAAACAAAATAAATAATTAGCCAAAAAGGATGATATAAAAAAATCCAAATACCTGCAACAAGTTCACAGAAACAACATATGATAAGCCTGTAATATATTATCGACTTGCTTTTCCGTCTGTATAAGCCCACTTTCGAGATGTTATAGGGATTTTGTCCAATTTATATCCAAGATTCAGTTTACAAATGGGAGCTCTTTGAGTGGCACATAAGTCTTTGTCTGGTGCTGATTCAGTTTTTGCTAAACTAAGTCTTTGTTTGCAATTAATATGCTAGACTTGGCTAATTCTCCTTTCCTATATATTCTGTTGGCATCATTTTGTTTTTTAACCATTTTATGATTTCCTTGTTATGTATTCTAGTAGCCGAGTAGGGAGGTCTAGATATTTTACTAGTTTTGTTGTATGAGGAAATCTTTGACTGTGAATGGGCTAGTATTTTTTAGGTTAGAAATTCTGCTGCTAAGACAGTTTTTCAAACTCTGTGAAGCCATGGGCATAAACTTTCCAGGAGTATGTGGGAAGAATGTCTCTCAAAAAGTCTGGCTTTTTTTTGCTTGAAGTGTCTGTTAACTGCTTGTTAATTTTATTGTATTGGCATAGACTTATGAGCATAGACAAATGTCCATCTTAAATTAGATCACTCTTCCTTTATTGTGTTGATGAAATTTGATTTGCACTGTTTTGAAGATCTTCCTTTGCTCGATCATGCTTGACATTATTTTGCAATAGACCTGGTTTAAATAGGATATGTTGAGTACATCAAGCGATTCAAACTTGAACGATGATTTACATAAGTTGATGACCATAGTAGAATTGAATGGGTATATGAAGAATTCTATTCCAAAGAGGCCGTAACGAACCTGCTCCTTAACTAGACATGCGTACAATGAATTCCTAGTCACTGGGCATGAGGAGACAATTTTCAATATGCTTCGTATGGATGCTTCGACCTTTGTTAGTCTAGCGAACGAGTTAAGAAATAGAGGATTCTTTGACTACCAAAATAACCATTTACCAGTTGAAGAATCATTAGCAATATTTCTGTTTATTGTCTCGCATAGTGGACGTCATAGATTCGCCGCAGATCGATTTCAACATTCAACTGAAACCATTAATCACCATTTTAAAATGGCCATGCGAGCCATATGTCACCTAGGGAATGTCATAATTCGGCCTACGAATATAAATGAGGCACCTCCTGAGATTTTGAACAACCCCAAATTCTATCCATGGTTCAAGGTATTACATTATAACTTAAAACTTGCATTGTTTCCATTAACCGATTTTAACTTGATCTGAAAATGTTAGGATTGTATTGGAGCCATAGATTGAACACATATTGTCACAACAGCACCAGCTTCAAAACAAGTTGCATATCGAGGTAGGAAGGCCTATACAACACAAAATGTCATGGCTGCTTGTTCGTTTGATATGAAATTTACATTTGTGTATACCGGATGGGAGGAAAGCGCCAATGACTCGCAATTTTTTTTAGAAGCCATAACAAAAGGAGATGTAAGATTTCCTCATCCCCCAGAGAGTAAGTATGCAAACATTGTATAATTTATATCTCTTATGAATCACGTGATATTTACTATTGTTTAATAACTTATATAATTTCAATATGAATAATCACATTATTATGTATGTGTATAGATAAGTATTATGTCGTCAACACAGGGTATACCAATATGCCCAGATTCTTATCACCTTACCGAGGCGAGAGATATCATCTACAAAATTTTCGCGATAGGGGGCATGGTCCTAGGGGTCCTCAGGAATTATTCAATTACATCCATTCTTCATTGCGGAATGTCATAGAACGATTCTTTGGGGTACTAAAGGCGCGTTTTCCAATCCTAAAGAGTATGACAAACTTTAAGCCTACACGACAAGCATCAATTGTGGCAGCATGTTGTGTTGTCCACAATTGGATCCGTATGCAAGGAGAAGTTGATGAAATGTTCCAAACGTATGAGGCAAAGGATTATGTTGTGCCTAACGAAGGAGGAGAACCATCTCAACAACAAGAAGTTGATTTGTCCCAACCTCAACTATATCAAATGGCACAAAACGAGACATTATTGCCAATGCGATGTGAGAAGCTTATGTTCAATAATTTGATTTAGGTATTTCAAACTACATAAATGGCTTACTTATATTATTAAAATTCTAAAAAAGTTGCACAATGGACTGCCATGTTTTTAGCTAATGTCATTTTTTTCACATCATTGAAGCTTGTTACAATTTAGTGTAGAATTATACTTACACTTGAATGATGAATGTTTGTATTAATATTGTGATTATATTGTTCGTAGCAGGTGCTTTCATATAATGGTTGACTTTGATCTGCTGATGTGTTCTTGTGGAGGTGGTCACATGCAAACATTTAAGGCCAGAACCAAAGCGAACAACAGTAGGTAGTTTTTTCGGTGCCCCCATGGAGGAAATCATAGAGGCTTATTTTATTGGGTTGATGAGTACCACCCAATTCGAAGTCATAATAATGTGGAAGAATGTGACACCCTAAACTCGGGCCATGTGAACCACTCAAGAAAAACCCGTTTTATAAACCAAAACCTGCCAACGCTTACCTTGATCAACACGATTTAAAATGAAAACAAACAATGAGTTCAAAGCCTTTCAAATACGTCCAATCGAGGGTTTAATTTAAAGTAAAAGAAAGGTTTAAAGTAGAAAAACACAACCCCAGAAACCAAGTCTTTGAAATAAACACCAAAAATTTTCAAAAGTTGCCCAGATCGATTGAACGGTCTCTTGTCTGCACAAGAGAACCAAAAGCATCAAAAGATCGATCGATAGACTGATCGATCAATCAATCAATCTGTCATACTCCAGGCTCTTTTTCAAGCCAAAAACCTATTTTCCAAAACTTAGGATTTTTTTAGTACTATTCAACACATTTTAAACAAAGAAATAACCTTTTAAAAAGGAAACAAATTTCACAGGTTCTAAACATCAAACAGTTTGGAAAAGTAACCCATTGTAATATCCATGCAAAAGATTTAAGAAATAAAGTGCGTACAACCAAACCCGAACGTCCTCACATGCATACAAGGAATGTACTCTTGACCTTAGGTCCTTACAAACGAACTACAATCGAACTAAAATATGATAAACCAAAACTCTCTAACATTACAACCTAAAACAAGCTCCATGAATCTTCAAAAGTGACGACCTAACAAGGTCTCAATGCACACTCCTCCAGGAGATAACTCGATCCTCATGATTACCTGAAATATTGTTAGACAACGTGAGCCGAGGCTCGTAAAAAAATGACTAGCGATAAATATATATGCACGACATGCGATGGTGATTAGGCGACGTGCAATACAAAAAGTTATCAAATACTACTTCCATTTTCTTTTAAAATTCGTCACATAATCGATTTTTCTTATAAAATCATCATTTAGCTTTCTTTCATTTCAACTTCAATAGATATATACGTATATATATCTCCCTTTTAAGTTCCTATTACCCAAACACGCACCCATGCACGCGCACACAACACACACCACGTGTTTTCCCAAATGTTTCTAAACCCAAACCGAGTCCACCTTTTAAGTAAACCTTTATTTGCATGACCATTATCAAGGTTTTTCAGTTTTATAACTCACACAGCCCCACACACACATGATCAACACTTCTGCACGATTTTACCAACTCATGGTTTAAAACATAAGAACCGAGGTCAGACAAGCGTATAAATCCACGTAGCGTTACAATTAACCCGGCCACACAGGGCCCATGAAGTAACGGGACCTTCTATACCCCGATGCGACTAATGTCTTTTCTCGGATCACTAGCCGGCGGGTAGAAAACCCAATCTGCGCTGTTTTTTAGTCTTTCACCGTGGAGCAACTCGTGCCCAAACTTAAACGATCCCTTGGATCCCAAAATCGGTCCTTTTTTATATATCAAATCACATCATGCACTCATGAGTCCAACCGTTAAAATCCAGTTCCTCTCGCCAACACGCAACCCACATAGGGAATTAAATACATTAACAATTTTTCAACATGATCATGATTAATAATAATTGAACACATTCTCAAACACGAGTCTTACCCAACATTGATTCCTCTCGTCAAACCCATATCATTATATGTGTTTTCTAGTTTTACATTAAAAATCTCAAATTTTAACACCCAGCATAGTCATATGCCACACTAACTCGTAGAATGTAAATACGATAGGTTATCATAACTCTCAAATTTTATTCATCATTTTACACATCCATAAATTTATGAATTTTATTTAAAGTTCTCAACCCAACGATACACTATTTTTTTCAATTCCAAATATTTATGAAGTTAACACATTTAAGAAGTAAATCAAGTTTCAATTTCTCAAAAGTCCAACAAATTTCCTCATTCTGATCCACCGACCCCAAAACCCCAAATTTTAACTTTTTCGAAATACAAATTTAAGGTTCCTATAACCCAAGTTTTACCAAATCATTCATCAATTTCATCATATAAACCCAACAACCCGAAAAATCCTAACTTTCTTGGTTTCCAAGTCGAATAAACCCTAACCTTTCAAATCACGCATTCATTATACTCCAACGATAATATTAAAGTATAACCATCCCACATCACTTGAAAAGATAAGATTTAACTTATTTTTAACCCCAAACCCTAACCTAGGGTTTCCAGAACATAGATTTTCATACCTTTCATGTATAGAAACACAAATATTCAACTCATATCAAACAATACTTCAAGGATAGTCAAAGATCCTACCTTTAAGACGTTTCACCAACATGAATCGAACCTCTAGCGAGCTCCAAACCCTTAAAACCTCATTCACGCAGCTATGGAGAAGCTCCAACGCACATCCACACTCCTTAACGATTGTTCACTCTAAAAAAACGGCAAGATCTCACCCTCCAACGAGTATGGAAAGCTCCAAGGAGCTCCAAAGGCCAAACCCTAGGTCACTCCTCAACTTTAGAGAGAGAAGAGAGAATGAGCAAACAAAGCCAAAACTCGTAACTTATAGCCTCTGCCCGACATAGACCGATCGATCGATCTTGAGATCGCTCGATCGGTCTCCGCGACTGCACTATTGGTTCGATTTTAAATGATCATATTTTCTTCATATGAACTCCAAATAAGGTCGTTCTTATGCTCAAACCAAAGCGCCGGAAGTCTAATTTCCAATGGTTTTAACCTCATACCAGAATTCATTTTATACAAAAAGTTATGAACAAAATAGTAAAGGTATGTCACTTTTCTTTACACACCTTTCGCATATTTTTGTCCTAACATCTTTTGGAACATTATTTTTTTCACCAAATGTATCTTAACATGCGTGTAGAAGCTCAAAATACTCTCCAATGACATACCAAAATTGAGTTTTAATTCTTACCCAAAATCCATAGTTAATCCTTTTTAAATTAAAACAGGTCGGGTCACTACAAAGAATTGCCAAGAAACGATGGGGTCCGTCTCCGAAGCAGTCATCTAGGGATAATTTGTACTAGTTGTGGATGTAATATCATACTTTGTTGTACTGTTATAATACTTTCTTTGGTATTAGTTTTCAAGATGTATTAGGTTGCACTCGTTGAAGTTTCTATAGGTACTGTTGTTTTGTGATACTTGTAGTTTGAACAATGGCACTGTTTGTATTAGGCTATGGTTTTAACAAAGCTCTCTTTGATATTTTGGGTATATTTGTAAGAGGTTTGAACTGGTATATGGTGTATTGTTGTAGACCTTGCAGTTGTAACATGTATTGGGTTGTAACAGGTCTTGCTGGGAAGTTGGCTACTAATCTCTTATTTATTGCTATCTGGTTTTTGCTTTTTCATACTAGGGTTTGAGTGCTCTTTTTTATTGCTAACATGTTGCTTTATATATAACAAGCTTTAGTATTTTTTATTAAGTAGGTTATTAACAGGTCTTTTGCCTTTTTTTATTGTTCAAGAGTTTGAACATAGTGCTTTTTTAAGGTAACAATACTTTCTTTAATAAGGTTTTACTTTTTTATTATTTTATTTTTTCGTCCACTTTTTTCGAAAATTGTGATATCAAACAGATTTTCAATTTTGTGATTTTTCAAAAACTATTAACTACTATAATTACCAAACATACTTTATATTTCTATAATTTTCTGAAAAGTCTTTTTTGAATAATTTTTGAAAAACACTTTTACAACACAATTTTCAAAAAATGAAACCAAACGGTGCCTAAATGTTTGGTTGGCTTCAAAAAATCAAATGTTTGGGTTTTCTTTATAATAATATACTTCTTGTTAAACCAAGAGATTAGTGAGTGTCCTAGGAATTGACAAGTACCACTTGTGCTTTTCTATCTACTTTACATCCTGCAAAATCTGCATCTGAATAGCCAAATAACTCAAACGCTATTCCTCTATGATAAAATAATCCTAGGTTTTGTGTACCTAAAAGGTATCTAAAGATGCTCTTAACGGCGGTCACATGTGATTCTTTAAGATTTAATTGAAATCTAGTACACATGCATACACTAAACATAATATCCAGACGACTAGCAGTTAAATATAAGAGAAATTCGATCATACCTTTATAACGCTTTTCATCCACTACTATGCCATCTTCATTTTTGTCAAGCTTTGTTGTAAGGCACATTGGAGTTTCCACGGATTTTGCTTTTAGCATGTCGAACCTTTTCAATATGTCCCTCGTGTATTTAGCTTAATTGATGTAGATTCCTTCTTGAGTTTGTTTAATTTGGAGTCCGAAAAAATAGTTGAGCTCACCCATCATGCTCATCCCAAATTCTCCCTGCATATACTTAGCAAAGTCTTTGCAAAAAGATTCGTTAGTTGTACCAAAAATTATATCATCTACATAAATTTGTACAACTAACATGTTATTTTCTTGAGACTTGATAAAAAGAGTTGTATCTATTTTTTCTCTTGAAAACTCATTTTCAATTAAGAATTTGCTTAGCCTTTCATACCATGCTCTAGGTGCTTGTTTTCAACCATAGAGTGCTTTGGTAAGTTTGTAAACATGGTTTGAAAATTTTGAATTTTCAAAGCCAGGAGGTTGTTTCACAAAAACTTCCTCCGAGATAAAACCATTTAAAAAGGCACTTTTGACAT
>JAULJZ010028326.1:0-15260 GCA_032270985.1 Heliamphora pulchella | reverse complement strand
TATGTTTAATGTATAAATGTGAAAAAAGTTTTGGTTTTGATAAATGATTCTCTAGATGTACCGGGATAGCAGGTATTTGGCACGAGTTGCCCTCAGTAGAAGTCCAAAAACGTGCGCAGAGTTGGTACCTTGGTCCTTCGGGTTAATCCCCGTAAACTAGGTGGTTGGGTGCTTTGTTCCCACGGGTTGTTGAACCTGTAAACTAAACTTTTACGTTGTGGTGGCTACCTATAGAACTTGCATTTACCTAATCGGTCCTACGATGTGTGGGGAATGGATAAAGGGGCAGGAGTCTATAGTTGCTACATCTGTCCCTTTGTGACGGAGTCGGTACATAGAATTTCATTTTATCTTTTCTCGTCGGCAGTGTTGCCCGAGTTGAGTAAACTATTTTTATCTTGTTTTCCTCGGTTGTGTGATATGAGTGGAAAACAATGTTTTGACTACAGTTTTCTTTAATTGTTGCTTGCATTAGTTTTAATACTTGGTTATACTTGTGATTGAGTTAGCTCCCACCATATGATTGCATATCCTGCTTTATAACTTTATAGTCTGTTTCTATTGGGCTTCGGCTCACGAGTGGGATTTTCTGTACAAAATCATTTTTAGGTGATGATATGGAGAATGATATTGAGTAGATTTTGTGGTGCCCGTGGTGACGGATGGCAGAAGACTTTTGTATTTTTCCTTTTTGGTATGCCTGTTCCTGAAGGCAGGTTTTGGATGCCATAAGACGATATACTGTATGCATGTTGGAACTGTATGTTTACTATTTATGAGAGAAGCATATTGGGTTTCATTTGATTTCAACAGGCGAATTTGAATGTATGAAAACCTATTTTCATAAAATTGGTGTTTGGTGAATTTTCACGTTACCCTGGGTTTTGGGGCGTGACAATTTGGTATCAAAGCTCTGGGTTCGAATACCTAAGAGCCATGAGAAGAGGGTTTATCACCTGGTGAGGTTGATTGTATATGCTTGCTTGCATGTGTTCAAAAGTTTTTATGACATGCTGATAGTTTGATAAGCATGATAGTTGGTATACCTATGAGTATGGAGGTTGGGTCTTGGGATGGATTAGTCTTGCTTTTGGGCGTTTCGATTAACAAATTTGGGAGCCAAGTTAGAGACGTGTTTGGCCGACGTGTTTTTTAGCAAGGAATTCGAATAGGTTATCCAAATTGACGCATCTGTCTTGTTGATTCTCCTCGGTATGTGAGATGTGTTGCGTCACCTTAAGTGGTTATGTGTTAACCTGCTTATGTGTTTATGTTACGCAGTAGCATGTTGTATGAAATCTTATCTCGTTATCTGCTTTATATAGAATTATGTCCACGCGGGGAGTGCGGGGATGGGGCCATGGCCGAGGTTGTGCTTATGTTCAGGTTCCGGAGGAGGGAGACGTTCATGCCCCACGGGAATAGGTGGGCGATGCTGATGTCATGCAGGAGATACTCACTACTATGAGGGCGATGGCTGAGGCATCCAGGGGCTGGAGTGAGGGCTCATGAGCCAAGAGCCTCTGTGGCAATGAGGGAATTTTGGCGGTTGGATCCTCCAACCTTTTCTAGGGAGCCGGACCCCAAGGTTGCTACTGAGTGGTTAGAGGTGACCACGGCTATCTTCGATACTTTAGATATCAAGGAGGATGCTTTCCGTGTGAAGTTGGCAGCGTTCCAACTGCGGGAGGATGCTAGGGAGTGGTGGAAGTTTGCCAAGACTATGGTGGATGACACGTGGGCTGCTTTCACAAGAGTCATCTTGGAGAAGTATTTCTCGAGTTCTTCGCGGGATACATACAGAGAGGAGTTCCTCTCTCTTGTTCAGGGGAACCTTTCTGTGGTCCAGTATGAGACCAAGTTCGTGAATCTGTCACAGTTTGCAGCTGAGATGGTATTTACAGAGGAGTTGCGCATGAGGAGGTTCGAGAGGGGCCATCGACCCGCCATCAAGGATAGGATTGTAGCGCTGGGTTTGGATCTGTATATCACGTTGGTGGAAGCCGCTATCTGAGTAGAGAACTCGCTGGCAGAGATCCATAGAGTTAGGGAGAGTGGGAGTCAGCAGGACAGTGGAGATGCTGAGTTCTAGAGGTGCGGGAGAAAGAGCCAGAGGTCATCTGGACCTAGTTCTCATTTTGTCGGATCGTATCAGCTGCAGTCATCCACACCTGCACCTTCAAAGGCTTCGACAGGAAGGCCAGAGCAGAGATGGCTGATTTGTTATCGGTGCAGGCAGTCGGGACATCGTTTAGTTAAGTGCCCACAGAAGGTCCAGGCCCAGAGTTCAGCATCTATCTTGTCACAACCTAGAGACCCGCCTATATGCTTTGGGTGTCGTCAGTATGGGCATATTCGCAGATACTGTGCCCTGGAAGAGAATGTTCAGAGTGTGACCGGAGTGCCAGTTGCACCATTGGCACAGAGACCGCAGACACCTCAGCAGCCTAGGGCCTAGACGTCTAGGTTTACGGAGGGAGGCACTTTAGCACAGTCTGTGAGGCAACCGACGACTCAGGGATATGGTGGGCAGACCAGACCACCGCAGGCCAGGGCTTATGTTCTTGCTAATCACCGTGATTCCAAAGCACCAGTTACATCTGATGTTGTAGCTGCTCCAGCCATGATCAGAGGTACATTTCTAATCTTTAGATCATGGGCCAGTGTTCTCATCAACACGAGAGCATCACATTCTTTTATCTCTTCTGCTTTTTCATCTGCATTGGGGTTACGAATAGACCAGTTGGGTAGTGCATTGAGCGTAGAGACCCCAGTCAGTGGGAATGTGGTGTTGAGTAGTGTTTGGAGATCCTATGAGTTAGGAGTCGCCGACCGTTGTTTAGAGTTTGATTTTATCATTCTAGACATGACCACGTTTGAAGTCATCCTAAGGATGGATTGGCTGACTACCTACAGTGCCTTTATAGATTGTGAGTGACGGAGGGTCTCGATCTATATGCCAGAGGGTGACAGCTTCTACTTTGTGTGTGATCGGGATGAGGGCTTGGTGTCTATGCTTAGTGTTACTCGGGTTAGAGGGAACTTGGGTTTCCTCTTTTGTGCTCACAGGTTGGATGAGCCATTTGGGATTCGAGGGGAGTTACCCCATGTGGTTTACGACTATCCAGATGTCTTTCCTAACGATCTGTTCAAGTAGCCATCAAGCTGAGATGTGGAGTTCTCCATTGATCTTATTCCAGGAGCAGCTCCCATCTCTATGCCATCGTATCACTTTGCACCTGCTGAGTTACGAGAACTCAGGGTATAGTTGCAAGAGTTTCTTAACAAGGGGTTTGTACGCCCGAGTATGTCGCCCTGGGGAGCGCGAGCTCTATTTGCCAAGAAGAAGGATGGGTCTCTGAGATTGTATATAGACTGCAGGAAGCTGAACCATGTGACGGTGAAGAACAAGTATCCTATGCCGAGGATTGACGACTTGTTTGATCAGTTACGGGAGTCGCGCTACTTTTCAAAGAATGACTTGAGATCAGGGTAACACCAGCGGAGGATTAGGGACGAGGACATAGCGAAGACCGCCTTTCGGACTCGTTATGGACACTATGAGTTTCTGATCATGCCATTCGATTTGACGAACACCCCTGCGACATTTATGGGTTTGATGAATCATATCTTCTATCCGTATCTAGACAGTTTTGTGGTCGTATGCGTGGATGACGTCCTTGTCTATTCACCCACGAGGGAGATGAATGAGGAGGATCTGCATGTTGTCCTTCAGCTTCTGAGAGAACATCACTTGTATGTGAAGTTCGAGAAGTGTGAGTTATGGATGTCAAAGGTGAGATTCCTTGGGCATGCGTTGTTAAAGGATGGGGTATCTGTGGACTCGTCAAAGACTGATGCCGTGATGGATTGGCAGTGATCGGAGAACGTCTTTGAGATCAGCAGTTTTCTGGGTTTGGCAGGTTATTATTGGAGGTTCATCAAGGACTTTTCTAGGTTGGTAGCACCTATGAAACGTCTGACGCAGAAGGGAGTTATGTTTGTGTGGTGTGAGTCCTGTGAGTCAGCTTTCCAGGAGCTGAAGAGGAGATTGACCAGTGCACCAATGTTGATTATTCCAAAGCGAGGTCTGGGGTATACAGTGTATTACAACGCATCACATGATGGTTTGGGCTACGTTTTGATGCAGGGAGGTAAGGTTGTAGCCAATGATTCTCCACAGTTGAAGACACATGAGAAGAACTACCCGACACAAGATCTGGAATTGGCAGTCGTGGTCTTCGCCTTGAAAACATTGCAACATTATCTATATTGTGAACACTTCAAGGTTTTCTCTTATCACAAGAGCTTAAAATACTTGTTTTCGCAGAAGGACTTGAATTTACGCCAACGACGATGGATGGAGTTGTTGGGAGACTATGACTTTGATTTGCAGTACCACCCGAAAAAGGCAAATGTCGTAGCCGATGCGCTCAGTAGGAGATGTGACATCCCGTTCCCTAGGAATGTCGGGACATATGTATAAATAAAGGACATATTCTAGCCGAACATTCAAACTTAAATATGATAATTAATACATCATTAACGGTTCAGAATTTGTTCAAAGTACCAAATAAATACAGTCATCCAGAAAACTTAATAAAGTTACATTATGTCCATGGAAAAACTGAACAAAAAGATAAAAAAGGTAACGTCCTACGTCTTCAAGCTGCGTCATTGGGGTCTGCTGGCTCCTGACACTCTCCCTCTTCCAAAAAATCTTCTCCTTCAGTGAACCCGCCTTCTTTAAATAATTCTTCGTCTTTACCTGTGGCACGAATGCCATGAGCCGGAGCCCAGAAGAAAATTTCCTAAACCCGTTTAACAAACTCAAAACAAGATATTCTACAATACATATCGTATAATACCCAATACGATTTAAGGCCAAAGAGAAAGACATTTTAGCATATTCAGCAGGGTAAGCATATATAGGAGCAATTATGTAAGTACGTGATGCAGATGAATGCAATACAATTGCCCAACCCATCATACGTCTAGAAAAATATCATGAATTCCACGCCGGGAATTACAGAGTAGACTTGACCAAACCCATCCTCGCCTCGTTGCGAATAGTAAAGGCATTGCCGAGCTTTATGCCACATCTACTTTACTCAATGGCAATGGCGTGGGGATCGACCTTTATCCAATTTTATCCATCCTCATTCCCGGTCGACCAGTCCCACCTTAAGAACAAGGATACTCATTAGGTGTTAACCCAAAGTCTAATTAATAACAGGGACTTCAAAAGACACTTCACATTATTCAGAGTAGTAAGATGAGGGATTTAGGACCGCCAAAATTGGGCTCTTCTCCGAAGTTACCACCGCAGTGGGATTAGATCCGCCGAATTAAGCACTTCTCCGAATTACCCTTCAAAACATCGTAGCAATGGGGTTTAGGTCCGCCATAATTGGGCGCTTCTCCGAAGTTACCACCGCAGTGGGGTTAGGTCCGCCGAATTACGCACTTCTTCGAAATTACCCAATTTTCCCGTATTAACACCACTTCTATAATTTAACCGTAATTCAAGGTGCAACGGAAACAAAGGGAACATATACCCAACAAGTATCACCGAGGTTTAAAATAACCAAAACAAGTGTACAGGATGCAAGCCACAAAGATAGGTACAAAGGAGACTCCAATAACCCAAGATGCAAGTGTAGGAATGCTCATGATATGCAATATGCTTCTCATGTGCAAATAATTATAGTATGGCATATAAATATGATATGGCACACGGTACAATTTGCTAAAGTATCAAGTACAAGCATGCGAAGCATAACCATAATTTATGTGACAAATAATCAAACCACCGGCATGGGTTCATTTCATCAAAAGCATCATTTTCATATACTAATTACTTAAAAATTTCATATAAGGTTCACACGCACAAGTTCCACAAGTAACACGTCATTCGAATACTTAGCCAATTTTTAGGTCAAAGTTTAATTGCTAGTTTTAGAGTTGCAACAGAGTTTTGAAATACTTTGACATAGAATTAAGTTATGATATTTTAACACCGATTAGATAAAAATATTTCCTATAACTTTCATATTTATCACTAAGGTCAATTCCTAACGTAAATAGGTCATTTATTTTATTTTAGTAAAAATGGTTCAGCAAATTACAGAGAAATGCATAACAATTGTGCCTCTGTTTGCCGCTATTTTGGGGCATCAATTCAAGGGTTATGGCTCTGGTTTTTGGTGAGTTTCTAGATTAAGATATTCCCTACAAGTTTCATGTTTTGATCTAGGGCAAGTTATTTGGAAAAAGTTTGAGATTTTGGCCAATTTATAAAGAGGGTTCAGTCAGCCTAAAAAGGGTCTGCAGAGTGTGTTTTTAACAGAGAATGTTTAAAACCTTTAGGGTAGCATCCGAAGGTATTTTGGACTGATTTTAGCCCATTAATTAGATTAATATGTCAGCTACAATGTTCATGTTTACCACTTCTGGATTTCGATTCTAAAAAGTTAGGTTTTAGGTCTCACAAAAATGTGTGACAGAGAGGTCTGTCAGTCACTGAACCTCAGCAGTGACTTTGGGAAGTGTTTTGATCCATCACGACTTTGTATTTTTGGCTACTTTGTTGTGGACAGAAGGATAAATGTGTCCTCTACAAGTTTTCTGTTTTGACCTAAGCTCGGTTCTCATTCTAAATTAAGGTTTTTAGGTCTGCAACTCAGAGTGGTCAAGATCTGACACTCTTTAGAAAAAATGAGATATCTGGAGTTCTACCCAACGAAATCACTTCAAACCAATTTTGTTTGAAATTTAACTTAAAAATATAGATCTGAACACAAAAATCACTTTAATACCATTTTTCTATATTTAGTTATGATTATTTAAAATCAGTGGTAGTAAATGAATAAGTCCAAAAAATCAGACTACTTAGGGTTTAGGTTGCTTAGCTTATATTGTGTGTATTTTTTTTGACATGTTTTCTTTGCATGCATGTTATAAACTTACACAAATCAAAACTCCAAAATATGTTTAGGCCATAAAAATAAAAAATAAACACATGCAAATACATACGAGGCTTACTCATACATGAACAGTTCCTAAATCTCTCCTACAATGCCTTTTTGACTCATTTCTTGTTTTAACTTCTTAGGGTTTGTTATAGAGATGGATTGAGGGTTATCTTGAAGGAGAACATCAGAGGGTTTGAAGGAGTTGCTTACTTGTTTTGAGAGCCTAAGGAATGGTAGATGATCATAGGACTTGGTTTTATGTAGGCTTGGTCTCCAAAGACCTTCCTCCTTGTTTCTGCTCCCTTCTTCTTTCTTCTTCTTTTTCTTCTTATTCTTCTCTAGAACACATGGTGTATATTTCTGGTGTTCTCTCACTCTCTTCACCGAAAATACATATAGAGCAAAAGGGTGTTTGGTTGCATTTTATAGAGAAAGAGTTGGTGGGTTTAATTATAGATGTGTAAGTCTTTTTTGAATTTTTCTAATTTGTGATTCGTTGCATGGTGGGTGGTTCTCTTTTTAAGACATTTTGAAATCTGAATTTTGCAGATGGGAAGAGAGGAATTCGGCTAGGGCATGTTTGGGAGACTAAAAAGCTGATTTTGTATTTAATTAGGGTTTTAAATTGTATTTTAGTACATTTTTTGTGAATATAAATGCATAAAATATTAATTTTATATAACTAAACCTACTAAAACCTATTATATTAATGTATTTATAATTAATTTATTCTTTTCATGATTTATTATAATTTTCATAGCAAGTAAATAAATAAGTGTTGGCTTTTAAGGTAAATTAAGTTAGTTTGACTAAAATTGGGTTTTTAACTTATTTACTGTGTAGAGATATTAAATAATTATTTGTTTGCTTTTGTTGAGCTATATTATTATATATTTTACTTGTATAAAAGTATTGCGTCAAAATAATACTTAATTTATAATCTTTTTCTCATTTTTAAGCTTAAAAAGGTAAAAAATAGCTTTTTGGGCACAATTTCCTAGGTGGATGGCCATGCAAGGGCAATTTGGTCATTTTTTTTATTTTGTATTTTATTAATTGATTGTATATAAATATTTAATTTTGGGTGTCCATGTGTCAATTTTTTAGATTTTTAAAAGTTTTTGCTATACTAGGGGCAAAATAGTCATTTTACCCTAATTGTGGGAATTTTTAATTTTTAATTTTATATTTCAAGTTATTTACTTAATTTAAGCTGTTCTGAGACTTTTCTAAGTGTTAGGACTTTGTCTCTGAGTATTTGGTCTTTTTAGGGTTTTCGGGTCAAATTAGGGTTTTCGGGCTAATTAGGGTTTCTTCCATTCATGTAACAACCTAAGTTCTCATCGGTTTTTCGTCACTAATACTAGGGTTTGAGCCGGGTTGTTATAATATAGGTGGTTACTACTAAGATCCGGACCGGGGTGTTACAATCTACCCCCTCTTAAATAAATTTCCTCCTCGAAATTTCATGCGAAAGGTTGTGGAGTATCATTTTTTTTTTTGGAGTTGTGTCCTCGTTTGCTTGAATCATTCTTTATTGAGGATAAGGATAAGGTTAGGCTATTTTGATTATCTCTTTGATTTGTTTTTTTTTGTCTAGCTAACATCCTAGATCGATAACCACACGATTCTCAAAGGTCACATTGCTTATCCATGGCGCTGGAGTTGTCTGACTAGAGCTAGCCTAAAAGCCTTTGTCCTTCAAGCATACCCTTTACTCGTAATGATGTGACAAGGCTAAACTAACACACATCCCAAAGTTGCGAATACGAGCGTACCTCTAATCATTGACGAATACTCCTTTTTCTCTTGTGAAGGTGAACATTCTGTCTTATTGATTCTCTTTCTGGTTAAGCTGCATCATCTTTCCCAATTCATCCGTTCCCTGTTGAAGTTGATTTTCTTGATATTTTTGCTTTCGTCGACGGATATTGTAGTTTCTTCCCCTTGGTAGCGGGCATTGAAACTTTTTATGTCCAAACTCATTACAATTGAAACAGATTATTGGGTTCGTCTGTTATCCCCCTTGTTGTTCTTTCTCATTAGCTTGTGGGTACGACTTGATAGGAATGAACTGCCTTTTATTTTTCAATGGTTTCCCATAACCAGAGTTACTCTTCCTTTGGTTCCAAATCCTTCTTGCATCTGCCAATTCTGACTCTGCCACTAGAGCCGCTCGTATGACTTGTGCATAAATGGGAAGCTGCATGCAGACAATCCTTCCCCGAATTGATGGCTCCAGGCCCCACTCAATCATTCGTGCCTTTGACTCTTCGTCTGGTATAACGGCTGTAACAAAGTGACTCAATTCCTCGAAGCGATTAGCGTACTAGGTTACCATCATCGATCCTTGTTTTAGTTCCAGGAATGCTCTAATCTATTTCTGACGGAGGGGAGCAGCAAAATATTTTTCCAAAAATAACCCTTCAAACTGATCCCATGTTAAGGTTGCCACGTCTTGGGTGTTATTGATCATAGACCACCAATGGTCTGCTTCTCCTTCCAATAGGTGAGCTGCTAAGGCTACCCGATCTGCCTCAACTTGAACTCCCATTAAGTTGAATAACTTCTTGATGGCCCTGAGCCACTCCTCGGCCCCTTTCGGTTCTACTCCTCCCTTAAACGTAAGGGCTCGCTACCTTCCAAGCTCCGATAAGAACCATGCTCTGTCACGCACTTGGGGACAGTTAATGCTGGTGGCAAGCTCTCGTAAAACTTAGGCTAATCCAGGCGCTTCGTCATTAATGGGTCCACTAGTTTGTCGGTGGTGGTTTGGTCTTCTATCAGTCATCCTAAAAAAAAAAGTCTTATGATTTATGGGTTGTCCCAATTCTGGATTATGCTTATGTTCTAGGGTCATGTAGAGTTAAGTTTGAGGTTGTTTTTGGTAAGCATTGAGGGTAAGATATATATATTTTTTTACAATACTTGTATTTCATGTCATTCACAAAACACACATACAATATTGAAAGAAAAGAAAAGATTCAACGCGAAGCTTGTTAGGTCCTATCTAAAACAAATGCAGGTAGGTACGTTTGACCACTGCCTTGTGCTCCCCAAAGGTTGTAGAGTCTTTTCTGGCTCCGGATGCTCATGTCGTCGTCAGAATTTTTCATTAAAGGTGGGGATGGCAGGATTCGGACTCTAACATTTTGGTGGAAAAACTGACGTGAATATTGATGCGTACAGATACTCTTTCTTTATTTTCATACTAAGGGTATCCTAAACTTGAGGTTACTTCTTGTTTTCCACTTCTCTACTATCGATACGAACCTTTTGCTTCCTGGGTTATTGGGTTTGTGGGTCCCTTGATGTGAAGTTGTTGTTCCTAACTACATGTGACTGGTGGCATAGTTCTACTTATCGGGTCCTTTGAAAATGTGTAATCAGTTGAGTAAACCCTTACTTAACCATTCCTGCAGTCGAGGGTCTCAGTCTTCAAAACATTGTTAAATGCGGACGTTGACGATACTTTGAGTCGTAATGTTGAGGAAAAGTTACCTCACGATTCGAAGAGGCATTAAGAGGGTTCCGTGCATTGTCCTAATCTTCTGTGAAAGCGTCAAAGCCTAATATTGTAATATCCTGACGGTCGTCGTCACTCACTGACTTATGGGTAAGGTTTTGAAGATCGACGGACTAAACACGCGTGGAGTTCGATAAAGATGGTTAGCTCAATCTTACTGGTTTCAGAGAAGGTGACCATATGGTAGTGACTAGATAAGCATTTGGTTGAGGATTTCAAATGGTATAAGCATGAGATTCCGCTAGGGTTAGAATATCTTAGGGTGGACTCCCAGATGGTTCAAAGGCATCGGGTCATAGTTAAAGTAATCAACATTTTCTCAGGTTGAGAGATCAAGAGATTAGCAAATAATGAATATTACAGAGAGGAGGTTCTCGGGATCAATCTGTGCAACATCAGACTTTGACAAAAGTTATGTTTAAGCAATGGGTAGCTAAAATGCATATTTGCCCTAAAATTACATCGGCCTTACGTATTTCAATTCAAGCATTCAAGTCAACTTCACAGGTTGGGATTTCAAGAGTTCACAAAATTGCTTTAGTCAGACATAGTATTGAAGTCAAGAAATGAATGGTGGTGAAGGATTACCTACGAATGTTACTGGGTAGCGTCGTTGAGGACCGATGCTATTAGAAGCAAGGGATTTTAACCGAGTATAAGAGTTGATACAAGGGATTGGGAAAAGAAACTTATAAGGGTGAAATTGTGGGGTTTTAACGACGTTCCTTCAAAACTTATGCTACTCTGAGTGACTTATCACCTAGGGTTTGGTTAACTTGTCGGTGGTTTGATCGTTTATTGACTATTTAAGAGAGTGTCGAGATTATGGGATTGTTTTCATTCTTATTTGTCTTCATGTTTTTGGGATATTATGAATTTTAGTTTGAAATTATGAGATAGCTTATGATTTTGAGATAGTTTATAAGGAATTTAACAACGAACACTCGCGTTTCATTCAAACACCTAACTGGTACAAGGTTCTTAAAAAGTTTACATAGTATGCACAACTTTCAAACAAAAGAAAAAGTACAGCACCTAGCGTATTAAATCCTAAACAAACAAATGCGGATAAAAATGGCAAACAGTTGCCTCGCGCTCCCAGGTCGCTTTGTAAATTCCGTTGCAACGCCACTGGACCTCTACGTACCAAATGTTCCCTGGCCCTCTACAAGCTCTATCTGTGATGGCCACCGGTACCTCTTCATAAGTTTTCAGATCATCGAAGTTGATATTTAAGCTGCGTGGGTCAACGATCCCCGTTTATCTCTTGGCATTATCGTCTGCAGCCATCGAGTCTTTACCAAATCTCCGAGTCGCTCCTTAAACCCTGGCGGTACTTTCACTTGGTATGCTGTTTCGTCGTGTTTTTCTAGAACTTTTATCGGACCTATAAATCGAGGGAAAGATTTCGGCTTCCTCCACTTCTTTGTCCTTTCTTGGAATACTCGGGCATAAACCCACTCACCAATATGGTAGTCCTTGGAATAGTCTTGGTGGCTCCAGTAGGTTGTTCCATCTGTCTCCTTGTCGTCCTCTGATTTAGGCAGTGGCGCCTCCAGTGGATCATAAAAGAAGGCTATGGCTCGCTCCTCGTTCTCGTCGTCGTCCTTAAGTTCCTCCTCATCATTTGCTCCAAAGTCTACCTCGTCCCTTACTATGTCAGGTTCTTCGTTTGCTCCTACTTCCTCGACCTCTTCCTCTCCCTGTGCTAGCCACTCGTCCGGAAACATCTATGCTAACAAAAACACGCCTACCGGGTCTTGCTCTTCAACGTGTTCTTGCTCCGGGTCTAAGTCCTCTGGTTTCGATGCTGCCCATGGTTCCCTGGCCGGTTCTGCGTCGGACGACATCCTAAAGAAAGAAAGACAAAGAAAATTCTAAAATAAAGATTTTAAGTTGTTAAAATTATACGTGATAACTTAATAGTACATACACTCTACAGAGTTTTTCTACGCTACAAAACTCGCGATATCCCATTTCCCAAGGCCTGAACGTTCACTAAACTTAGGCTCTGATACAAACTGTGGCATCCCGTTCCCCGGTCATGTCGGGACATATGTAACTATAAATAATGGACATATTCTAGCCGAACATTCATAATTAAATATGATAATTAATACATCATAAACGGTTCAAAATTTGTTCAAAGTACTAAATAAATACAGTCATCCAGAAAACTTAATAAAGTTACATTATGTCCGTGGAAAAACTGAACAAAAAGATAAAAAAGGTAACGTCCTACGTCTTCAAGCTACGTCGTTGGGATCTGCTGGCTCCTGACACTCTCCCTCTTCCACAAAATCTTCTCCTTCAGTGAACCCGCCTTCTTCAAATAATTCTTCGTCTTTACCTGTGGCACGAATGCCATGAGCCGGAGCCTAGAAGCAAATTCCCTAAACCGTCTAACAAACTCACAACAAGATATTCTACAATACATATCGTATAATACCCAATACAATTTAAGGCCAAAGAGAAAGGCATTTTAGCATTTTCAACAGGGTAAGCATATATAGGAGCAATTGTGCAAGTACGTGATGCAGATTAATGCAATGCAATTGCCCAACCCATCATACGTCCAGAAAAATATCATGAATTCCACGCTGGGAATTACAGAGTAGACTTGATGGCTTTTGATCACCGAACCCATCCTCGCCTCGTTGCGAATAGTTAAGGCATTGCCGAGCTTTATGCCACAGTTGTTTTACTCAATCGCAACGGCGTGGGGACCAACCATTATCCAATTTTACCCATCCTTATTCCAAGTCGACCAGTCTCACCTTAAGAACAAGGATACTCATTAGGTGTCAACTCAAAGTCTAATTAATAACCGGGATTTCAAAAGACACTTCACATTATTAAGAGTACCAAGATGAGGGATTTAGGACCGCCATAATTGGGCTCTTCTCCGAAGTTACCGCTGTAGTGAGATTAGCTTCACCGAATTAGGCTCTTCTTCGAATTATCCTTCAAAATATCGTAGCAATGGGATTTAGGTCCGCCATAATTGGGCTCTTCTCCGAAGTTACCGCTGCAGTGAGATTAGGTCCACCGAATTAGGCTCTTCTTCGAATTATCCTTCAAAATATCGTAGCAATGGGATTTAGGTCCGCCATAATTGGGCTCTTCTCCGAAGTTACCACCACAGTGGGGTTAGGTCCGCCAAATTAGGCACTTCTTCAAAATTATCCAATTTGCCCGTATTAACACCACTTCTATAATTTATCCATAATTCAAGGTGCAATGGAAACCAAGCGGACATTACCCAACAAGTATGACCAAGGTTTAAAATAACCAAAACAAGTGTACAGGATGCAACCCACAAAGATTGGTACAAAGGAGACTCCAATAACCCAAGATGCAAGTGTAGGAATGCTCATGATATGAAGTATGCTTCTCGTGTGCAAATAATTATAGCATGGCATATAAATATGATATGGTACACGGTACAACTTGCTAAAGCATCAAGTACAAGCATGCGAAGCATAACCATAATTTATGTGAGAAAGAATCGAACCACCAGCATGTGTTCATTTCATCAAAAGCATCATTTTCATATACTAATTATTTAAAAATTTCATATTAGGTTCACACACTCAGGTTCCACAAATAACGCATCATTCGAACACTTAGCTAATTTTTAGGTAAAAGTTTAATTGCTGATTTCTGAGTTGCGACAGAGTTTTGAAGTACATAGACATAGAATTAATTTATGATATTTTAATACCAATTAGATAAAAATATTTTCTATAACTTTCAGGTTTATCACTAAGGTCAATTCCTAAGGTAAATAGGTCATTTATTTTATTTTAGTAAAAACGGTTCAGCAATTTACAGAGAAATACATAACAATTGAGCCTCTGTTGGCCATTGTTTTGGGGTATCAATTCAAGGCTTATGGCTCTGGTTGTTGGTGAGCTTCTAGTTTAAGATATCCCCTACAAGTTTCATGTTTTTAGCTAGGGCAAGTTACTTGTAAAAAGTTTGATATTTTGGCCAATTTATAAAGAGGCTTCAGTCAGCCTAAAAAGGGTCTGCAGAGTGTGTTTTTAACTGAGAATTTTTAAAACCTTTGGGGTATCATCCGAAAGTATTTTGGGCTGATTTTATCCCAGTAATTAGATTAATATGTCTGCTACAATGTTCATGTTTACCACTTCTGGATTTCGCTTCTAAAAAGTTAGGTTTTAGGTCTCACAAAAATGTGTGACAGAGAGGTCTGTCAGTCACTGAACCTCAATAGTGACTTTGGGAAGTGTTTTGACCCATCAAGAGTTCGTATTTTTGGCTAATTTGTGTTAGAAAGAAGGATAAATGTGTCCTCTACAAGTTTTATGTTTTGACTTAAGCTCGGTTCTCATTCTAACTTAAGTTTTTTAGGTCTGCAACTCAGAGTGCTCAAGATCTGACACTCTTCAGAAAAAATTAGATATCTGGAGTTCTACTCAACGAAATCACTTCAAACAAATTTTTTATGCAAGCTAACTCAAAAATCTAGATCTGAACACAAAAATCACTTTAATACCATTTTTCTACATTTAGTTATGATTATTTTAAGTTGGTGGAAAAAAATAAATAAGTCCAAAAAATCAGGCTACTTCGGGTTTTGGTCGCTTAGCTTATATTGTGTGAATTTTTGACATGTTTTCTTTGCATTCATGTTATGACCTTACACAAATCAAAACTCCAGAATATGTTTAGGCCATAAAACTAAAAAATAAATACATGCAAATACATACAAGGCTTACTCATACATGAACAGT
>JAULJZ010028305.1:0-15261 GCA_032270985.1 Heliamphora pulchella | reverse complement strand
TAAGTGGGTTACCCAAATTGACGCGTCACTCTTGTCGGTTCTCCTTGGTATGTGAGATGTGTTTACATAGTCATTTATGGCTAAGTGTTAGCAAGGTTATGTAGCCGATGTTGTAACAGCATGATGAGTTGAATCTTATGTTAATATGTCATATATTTCTTTCATATAGAAGTTATGTCTGCGTGGAGAGGACGAGGTCGTGGTCGAGGCCGTGGCCGTGGCCGTGGTTTGGGCCAAGGAGATGTGCTAATATTTGATGTTGGGGATGAAAATGCTCTTTAAGGACCAATAAATGGGGTAGAGTTGCTGTGTGAGTTGTTAAGCTTCATCCATCAGCTAGCTGAGGCTGCTAGGGGGAGAGAGAGAGAGTACCTGAGCTGAGGGCGACTGTTGCGATGTAAGAATTTTGACGTCTTGACCTTCCTACCTTCGCTGGCGATCCCGATCCCACGGTAGCTATAGAATAGTTGAAACTTGTGACCCGAATTCTGGATACACTGCAGATAGTTGAGGAAGATTTGAGGGTTACTTTTACCGCATTCCAGCTGAGTGGTGACGCCCATGAGTGGTGGAAATATTTCAAGAATACTGTGGAGGGCACCTGGGTAACTTTTACAAGGGTATTTCTAGAGAAATACTTTCTAGCATCCTCAAGAGATATATACAAGGAAGAGTTTTATTCTCTCACTCAGGGGACGATGAGTATCGTACGGTACAAAGCCAGATTTACCAGTTTATCTCACTTCGCACAGGAATTGGTGGCTAATGACGAGCTACGTTCGAGAAAGTTTGAGAGGGATTTGAGGCTGCGATCAGAGAGCGAGTGGCGGGATTAAGGCTGCGTGTTTTTACAGAGTTGGTAGAGTCGGCAGCTGTGATTGAGAACACTTTGAATGAAAATCATAGATCCAGGGAGGTCAGGGCACCACAGGGTGGAGCAGAGGCATAGTCAGGTCGGCGCTCCAACAAGAGGCAGAAGCCCTTTGGCCCTAGTTCTCAACTATTTGGGTCACTGCAGTAGTTCTCAGCACCTGCACCTTCAGTGGCTTCATCTGGGAGGCCAGAGCAGAGGGAGCTCATTTGCTTTCGGTGTAGATAGCCAGGGCATCGTGCAACGGATTGATCATAATCGAGGCAGTCCTAAGGTCCAGTTCTAGTTCAGTCGTAGGGGAGGGAGCCACTAGTTTGTTATGGGTGTGGCCAGCCTAGGCACATTTGTAGGAACTTCCCTCAGGGTGGTAGTGTACCGAGCACGGCAGGTGCACCAGTTGTTTTGCCCGTGAAGGGTCGACATACTTACCGATAGCAGCAGCTAACAATTCAGACTTCTAGGGTGACAGATGGAGGTACCTCAGCCTAGTTAGTATGACAATCAACAGTCTCGGGTTATGGTGGACATGTTAGAGCGCCATAGAATCGAGTGTATGCCCTTGCTGATCCTAACCCCTCCAAGGCACCAGTTGTGCCTAATGATGAAGCTACTACCTCGGAGATCAGAGGTACTCTCTTATTGTACAGATCATGGGCTAGTGTTCTTATTGACACGGGAGCATCACATTCTTTTATTTTCTTTGCTTTTGCATCTGCTTTGGGGTTGGAGATAGACCTGTTGGGTAATGCATTATGCATAGAGATCCCTGTCCGTGGGAACACAATGTTGAGACGGGTTTGTAGGTCATGTGAGTTAGAGGTCGCTGGCCGCTATCTAGAGTTTGATTTTATGATTCTCGACATGACCGTATTTGATGTCATCCTTAGGATGGATTGACTGACCACCTATCGTGCCTATATCGATTGCGATCGATGGAGGGTACCGATTTGTATGCCTGAGGGTGATTGTTTTTGTTTCGTGGGCAATAGGGACGAGGGTTTAGTGTTCATGCCCAATGTTATGTGAAATTGAGAAAACCTTGATTTTCTCTTTTCTGCTTTTATGTTGGATGAAGAGGTTAGGGTTCGAGGAGATTTTACCCCTGTGGTTTTTGATTATCTAGATGTCTTTTTAGATAATTTATTTGAGTTACCTTCGAGTTGTAAGGTAGAGTTTTCTATTGATCTCATTCTGGGAACTGCTCTTATTTTAATGTCATTTTATCGTTTTGCACCGGTTGAGTTACGAGAGCACAAGGTATAATTTCAGGAATTACTTGATAAGGGGTTTGTATGTCCGAGTACGTCACCGTGGGGAGCCCCGGCTTTATTTGCTAAATAAAAGGATGGATCCTTGAGGTTGTGTATTGACTACAGAAAATTGAATCAAGTAACGATGAAAAATAAGTATCCTATGCCGAAGATTGATGATTTGTTTGATAAACTAAAGGGTTCAAGTTATTTTTCGAAGAATGACTTGAGGTCAGGGTATCACCAGTTGAGAATCAAGGACGAGGACATAGCAAAGATTGCTTTTCGGACTCGTTATGGTCACTATGAGTTTTTGGTTATGCTGTTTGGTTTGACGAACGCTCCTACGACGTTCATGGACTTGATGAACCTCATATTCCACCCATATCCGGATAGTTTTGCGGTTGTATTTGTAGATGATATTCTTATCTACTCACCTTCGAGAGAGGCACATGAAGAACATCTCTGTATTGCTTTATAGTTTTTGAGGCAGCACCGATTATACGAGAAATATGAGAAGTGTGAATTTTGGATGTCCGAGGTAAAGTTTCTTGGGCACGTGGTGTTAGGCGAGGGAGTGTCTGTGGATTCTTCGAAGACTGAAGCAGTGGTGAATTAGAAACGACCGAAGAATGTATTTGAGTTTTGCAGTTTTCTAGGTTTGGCTGGCTATTGCTGACAATTCGTGAAAGATTTTTCTAGCCATACCATGTCAATGACTTGCCTTACGTTGAAGGGGGTTAAGTTCACATGGAGTGAGGCTTGTGAAATAGCATTTCAAGAACTAAAGAAGAGGTTAACGACTCCACCGGTGTTAATTATTCAAGAACAAGGTTTGGGTTATACGATCTATTGTGATGCTTTGCATGATGGTTTAGGTTGTGTCATGATGCAGAAGGGCAATGTTGCAGCTTATGGATCTCGATAGTTGAAGACTCATGAACAAAATTACCCGACACACGATTTGGAGTTAGCAGCCGTGGTCTTTGCCTTGAAGACCTGGCGGTATTATTTTTATGGTGAGCATTTTGAGATTTTCTCCAATCATAAGAGTTTAAAATATTTGTTTTCTCAGAAGGATTTAAATCTACGCCAGCAACAGTGGATGGAGTTCTTGGAAGAGCATGAAGAGCATCTCTGTATTGCTTTATAGCTTTTGAGGGAGCACCGATTATACGCAAAATATGAGAAGTGTAAATTTTGAATGTCTGAGGTAAAATTTCTTGGGCACGTGGTGTTACGCGAGAGAGTGCCTGTGGATTCTTCGAAGACTGAAGCAGTGGTGGATTAGGAACGACCGAAGAATGTATTTGAGATCTATAGTTTTTTAGGTTTGGTAGGCTATTACTGATGATTCGTGAATGATTTTTCTAGCCTTGCCGCGCCAATGACTCGCCTTACGTGGAAGGGGGTCAAGTTCACATGGAGTGAGGCTTGTGAAATAGCATTTCAAGAACTAAAGAAGTGGTTGATGACTCCACCAGTGTTAATTATTCCAGAACGAGGTTTGGGTTATACAATCTATTGTGTTGCTTCGTATGATGGTTTAGGTTGTGTCATGATGCAGAAGGAAAATGTTGCAGCTTATGGATCTCGGCAGTTGAAGACTCATGAACAGAATTACCCAACATACAATTTGGAGTTAGCGGCCGAGGTCTTTGCCTTGAAGACCTGGCGGCATTATCTTTATGGTGAGCATTTTGAGATTTTCTCCAATCACAAGAGTTTAAAATATTTATTTTCTCAGAAGGACTTAAATCTACGCCAGCGACAGTGGATGGAGTTCTTGGAAGACTATGATTTTATCCTGCATATCATCCCAGGAAAGCTAATGTTGTGGCCGACGCTCTTAGTAGGAGACCTCATGGTGTGCTAGCTTCTATTGCAATGCGAGAGTGGGACATGCTTAGGGAGATCAACGAGTTTGATTTGCGTCTTAGAGAGAAGGAGATGAGTGCCACATTGTTCTTAGTGGTTTCACAGCCTACATTGATTGCCCGTGTTTTGGAGGCCCAGCAGATGGATCAAGAAGCTCGGATGTTACGGGAATGTGTTGTCAGCAGAAAAGACACTACGGGATGGGCTATGAGTTCAAATTAGAGTTTACGATTTGCTGGGAGAGTGTTTGTACCAAAATCGTGCTGGAGTGATGTGCTACATGATTTTTCTTCATTTTCGTCTTGTAGTACATTCGGGAGGTACCAAGATGTATCACGATTTGCGCCATCAGTTCTGGTGGAAGGGAATGAAGAGGGATGTGGTTCAGTTTGTTGCTTGGTGCCTCACCTGTAAGCAAGTGAAGGTGGAACATCAGAGGCCAGCAGGATTGCTTTAACTGTTGTTTGTATCAGAGTGGAAGTGGGAGAATATCACGATGAATTTTGTACTAGGACTTCCTAGATCACCTAAAGGGCACGACACTGCCTGGATTATGGTTGACAGATTGACAGATTGACAAAGTCTGCACATTTTCTTCCTATTCGGGTGAAGGACTCCGTGGACAAGTTAAGTGGACTATACGTTAATGAGATTATTCGGTTACATGGGGTGCTTATATCTATTGTTTCAGACCGAGACCCGCGATTTACCTCACACTTTTAGTAGAGTCTTCAGGTAGCATTAGGGACAGATTTGCGATTCAGTGCTTCATTTCATCCTCAGACGGACGGTCAGTCTAAGTGCACAATACAGACCTTGAAGGATATGTTGTGAGCTTGTGTGCTTGATTTTTGGGGTTCTTAGGAGGATCACCTACCGTTGGCAGAGTTTGTATATAACAACAGTTATCAGTCTAGTATTAGGATGACGCCTTTTGAGGCTTTGTATGGTAGGCCGTATAGATCCCCGGTATGTCAGACCGAGGTTGAGAGGCAACAGTTTTGGTATCCGACTTGGTACAGGAAACGACATAGAAGATCTCGATGATTCGCCAACGTTTGATGACGGCCCAGAGTCGTCAAAAGAACTACGCTGATCGAAGGAGAAGGCCTTTGGAGTTTGAGGTGGGGGATCACGTGTTTCTGAAAATCTCGCCACGCCGAGGTTTGATAAGGTTTGGTCGTAGCGGGAAGCTATCACCTCGTTTTATTGGGCCATTCGAGATCCTTGAAAGGATTGGGGAGGTGGCATACCGTCTGACGTTGCCTCCTCAGTTAGCATCTGTGCACAACGCAATTCATATTTTCATGCTTCAAAAGTACGTACCTGACCCATCACATGTGTTGGATTGGGCCGAGTTACGAGTGGATGAGGATGTTACTTATGAGGAGCGACCCGTGAAAATTGTGGACACGTAGAAGTAAGTGTTGAGAGGGAGGACCATTGCTTATGTCAAGCTTCTGTAGCTTTATCATGGAGTTGAGGAAGCGACATGGGAGCTTGAGTCCGAAGTTCATGCTCGATATTTGGAGTTGTTTACTTTGTAACTTGGTAGCAAATTTCGGGGGCAAAATTCCTTATGGAGGAGAGAGTTGTGAGAACCAGTTCCGTTTTATTTTTAGAAGGTTTGGTCCTGCTTCTTTGTTCAGGTTTATACCTAGTAATGGCCGCTCGAGCGGTCCTCTGTTTGCTCGAGCGGGCTTATGGTAGAGAGTTGGGTCGGTGGGGGACCACTCGAGCGGACCTCTGTGCGCTTGAGCGGACTAATGCGCGTGAGATTTTTATAAAATAGCCCCTGCCTTGGCTTTTGGACTAAATCTTCCTTTACAAGTTTCTTCCTCTCTCTCGACCAAGAACACAGAAAATCTCTACCTTATCTCTAACTTTAGGCTTGGTTCGGGTTTGTATTTTGGCATTCGAATAGTCGATTCTTGATCTCCTCGCCATGGGCGTCGCGTTCATCCAAACGAAATTGTGTTTTAGCGACTTTGGTTTCTCGCCGGGGTTTAAGGTTTCGAGTTTTAACTCACCGAGGTAGGATCCTAGACTTTCATATCTTCAAGGGGTGCTACGTGAAATTTTATACCTATTTACCGCTTTAAAATACATTAAACGTCGAATCTTGTGTCTAAGCTGTATTTGGGTGGTTAAAAAGCATGTTGTGCGATTTCATGATTTATTACGACTTTGGGAAAAGTATGTGTTCATGTTGTTTATCGTGTTTTAGGTTGACACGAAAATTAAACATATTAGATGGGTCATTTTTGGATTACACAGGTTCAACACTAACTCAACCTATTTATTAAACGTGTTATCGGGTCATGTCATCACTTTTTAATTTCGTGCCAAAATAGTCAACCCTAACCCTCTAACTTTGAGTAAAGTTCGAGTCGTGTTAACGTGTTGTGTCAGAAATTTCCATCCCTATCGTACACCTGTAAGAAATTTCTATTACACAATTATGCCATTCGGATTGAAGAACGTTGACACAACATATCAACGGGCGATGGTGGTAGTATTCCGTGATATGTTGCACCAGATAATGGAAGATTATGTTGATGACTTGGTGGTGAAATCAAAGAAGTGAAAGAATCATCTAGCCGATCTAGAGGTAGTGTCCAAATGGTGCAAGAATTTAAGATGAGGATGAATCCGCTGAAGTGCACATTTGGAATGACAGCCAAAACATTTCTGGGATTTCTAGTATATCGACACATAATAGAGGCAGATTGCATAGAAGCTAAGGCATTACTTCTTAGCACACCAGATCGAGGTAGTAACCAAATGCAACGCAATTAGATTTTTTCTTAACAAATCAGTACTAACAAGATGGGTAGCCAGATGGATGCTAGCCCTAGCTGAATTTGATATAATATGCATAGTACCCAGGGCAATTAAGTGTTAGGCATTAGTCGAGCTACTGGTACAGTTCCCTAAACAAGTCATTGAACCAATTACCGAGGAGCTACCCGGAGAAGTATGTAAGACAATGTTTATTGAAGGTTTGGACGAGCAATGGGTCTTACAGCTTAATGGGGCTGTAACAGGTGGCACAGGTGGGGTAGGAGCAGTTTTAGAACACCAGGAATTAAGGAGGAGGATAAATCTGGCATACATGGTCTAGTTTAAATGCTCGAACAACGGAGCTAAGCACGAGGCACTCATCTTGGGACTTTTCGCTGTAGAAAGAATGGGAGTCAGGCGATTGAAGATATAAGGGGATTCAAGTATGGTGGGGAAACAATTAACATGCGAATTTGGCTTGAATGAAGCCGCCCTGGTAGCATATAGAACCATGGTTCAGAAGTTGCTCAAAAAATTCAAAGAAGTCAAGTTCAAGCATGTCCTAAGGTTTGCCAACCGACTGCCCGATGTGCTTGCCACCCTAGGGCAAAACTAGAGCTCTCTGATTACTCTACGACCATCACAGTAAGAAGGAAAAACGAGCTAACTACTCTCCTTGGAACATACCTGAGCTAGCCCATGGAGGATTGGCGATCTTCAATTATCAGCCAGCTACAAACAGGTCGGTGAGCTCTACCTGTGACCAAATTATCCCAACTTGTGCTGGTCAAAGGAGTACTGCACTACCATGCAGTTGGTAGATTGTTAGCCAGATGCATAAATTAGAAGGAAACAAGGTGGAAGCTGTATCACATTCCCAAGAAAACATGCGGGCAAACCAATGTCAACATTTACAGGAGGATCTAGATACAGAGATATTATTAGCCAAAAATGCCAAGAGATGCTGCTTAACTATAGGTGAATGCCCACGGTGTTAAGTAGTGACTATCCGAGAAGAATGCTCCCATAACAAAATTACAGCCGACTAGAGAACCCCGTATTTAGACTATCACTAAGAAAGAGCACTTCCACTAAACCCAACAGCAGCAGCTCGGATCAAGAAGCAATCAACAAGATTCTTTATTGAATAGGGACAACTATTCTAAAGAAGCATAGAAGGAGACCCACTATGCTGTATACCGTACGTGGAGGTAGACGAATTGTTAGACCAAGCCCATCGAGGAGAACACCAATGAGGAACTCGGCTTTACGAGTAGTTGTTACACTTGGGGTATTACTGGTCAATAATGGAGGCGAATGGGAAAAGTCATGAGAGAAAATGTTAGGCTTGCCAGAAGCATAGAGATCTAATTCACGCATTATCTGTCGACCTACAAAGTCTAAAGAATCTTTGACCCTTCCATACGTGGGCCATGGACCCTATCGGCTCAATACACCCCCAAATAAGGGGGTATCAGTGGATCATCGCAACAACTAAAGTGTATAGTAAGTAGGTCGAGGCTATACCTCACGCAGTAGCCAACTTCATCAGAGAACACATCATATGTAGATTTGGAATTCCACGAGCGATTCTATAGGATAATGGGACACTATTTGTGAACAAGCAGGTCTAATAGTTACTCGAATCATACCATATTAAGCATTATAAGTTGGCGCATTATTACGAGAAACAAACAAGCCGAGGCAACGAACAAGACCCGGATTAAGGTACTAAGCAAAATGATGGAAGAAAATAGAAAAGTGTGGCCGAACCACCAACCAGTAGCTCTATGGACCTATCACACTACATAAAGGCCTTCCACCTTGGCATCACTCTACTCATTGGTCTATGGCTCGAAAGTAGTACTACTGGTAGAGCTTGCTGTGTCATCAGCTAGAATGGCTCTAGATATAGGATGGGACCTAAAGCACAGGCTAGCAGATTTAGAAGCAATTGAAGAAAGAAGGGAAATGGCCAAAACAAAGTTGAAGAAAATACAACAATCAAGGGCACGGGCATACAACAAGAAAGTACAAAGATGAGAATTCAATGAAGGTGATTTAGTCTGGAAGTTTATCGACCACATCATGAAAGGACAATTAGTACCTAAACTCTCCCCTAAATTGGAAGGACCCTTTGAAGATATCCAAGGAAATACCAGTGGGTACTACAAGTTAGCAAGGGTTAGTAATGGCCTTAGGACGAGACCAATTAATATCAAATTCATCAAAGAGTATTACACATAAAGGTGCAATAAATAAAAAAGAGCTTATCAAGCTTGTTTTTTTTCATTCATCAAAAAGTGTGTACATCAAAAATACCTATAGAAAATTCGTCAAAAGCTTGTCATTTACATTTATGTCTGAGGGGAGTTGGGGATAAAAGGAAATGACTCGAGACAGACTGTTCTCCAACTCCTGTCGTGTAAGAACGAGCCCTAACTCTGCCTCAGCTAGAGCAGTCTTTAGATCTGAGACCTAACGAACAGCTAAGTCCATAGCGACCTCGCTGCCTCTGGCCTGGGTAAGAGCCTACGAGTGTGACATTAAAGAGACTGTCTGGTCTGATGCCAGAAAAGATCGAGCTTTGCGAGCTTGAGATCATCAATGTTGAGAAGAGCATAGTCCAAAGTGGCTTGATCCAGCTCACTCATAGTGGAGTCAGATAACTGCTAGATTAGGGAGCTCAAGACATGAAGATTCAGGCCAGGCATAATAGGGGCTTGGAGGCCAAAGTTGTTAAAAATGCTTAGATGACAAGCTCGAACAGTCTCCAAAGTTGTCGCATCCTCTAAAATAACACGGTGCCCGAGGAAGAGACTGGAGTTTCCTCGGGGGACAAGGATCAGCTACGGGATCTTACTCAGGCATCAAGATGGCATGCACTTCGGCATGAGCAACCCTCATCCCCTGAAATAACACTAGGAAAGCCAAGGTCATCGTCCTTTAAGTGAATCTCTTCAATACCCGTTTATTTTATTGAAGTGGCATTAATACAAGATTCTTTTTTCTTGGACAGTTAAAAATTCAACAGAGAGTCCAGGTTGGCAGGAGGGGACATGGGAGTAGTATACCCATCCTTAGCATCAGATACAAGCAGAGGAGGCAAACCCCTGAGAGCCTCATCAACTGAGGTATCAAATCTAGAGCCAGGAAGCGGGAGAGCCTCTTGGAATTGAGAAGGCGAAGACATGTGAAGCCCTTCCCCTTTAAGGAACTGGTCGAGTCAGATTGGAGCTCGATCACCAGAGTGGGAGCAGCCCTTCAATGAACAAAGGTGAGTTGATTTCTTGGAAGACGATCCTTCGAGCCGCTGTCCTGACAGGACAAGGAAGCCAAAGGTGCTGGATGTTGAGAAAAAGGAGTAGACAACCCCTGCAAGCAAGGTACAGTAAAGGAGTTAGAAGACAATAAGAATATAACACAAGGCACAATAAAGGGGTTAGAAGATAGTAAGAAAACAACAAGGGGTAGAGTAAAGGAATATCTTACTCGATGATGACGTTTCAAAGAATGGTTCGTGTCCCCTTCATTTGGGGCATCCATCTCAGTAGTAGCAAGAATCGAACTAGGGCCACCCACGTCCACCCATCAGCCTCGTTAACAGGCTTGGTTGTTTGCATCGTGGAGTGAATTACCCATCCTTCCATAGCTCGTAGTGGCTCGACATGAACAACATTTAAAAGGGGGCAGTTCTCAACTCAGCAGCCAACATGGCATACTTACTCTGAGTGCCTATAACACGTCTCTTGCTCAGGAAAAGGGAAGAGGTCATCGCCTTATGGAGGGGTATTGAAGAGATCACCACGGCCTCGGTGGTAGGGAGGCAAACGAAGGAATCGAGGTTCCTCCTCCAGTACAAATTATAGTAAAGGGTAGGTCGCCTAACACGTTCATAAGAAGGAAGCTCGATGTTAGGAATTGTAAAAGAGAAATTGAGGCCAATGCGCATAAATGGGTCAAAGCTATTTAAGTAGAAATGAGTCTCAAAGGGGTGAGAAGTCCCCTGGTTAAGACCAAACTGCGAGCCACATGATCTGGGTGATAAAATGTGCAGCTCGTACCATCTTCAATAATATAAGGAATGTGGCCACGAAAGACCATGGATAGCACATGTGAAGGCCCTAGAGAGAGGTAGCCGTACCGAGATGGAGGAATTAAGAAGAGTCAAAATAGATGTTCAGAAAGATTACCCCAGTAGGAGCTGTAGTATAAGGCCGAGCAATGAAGTTGGTTGAGCTATACAAAGCAATAGTGAGATCCTTCGATGTATTGAGACCATCCCACCTGAGGATAAGTGGACTGGTGCACTCAACCTCCTCATCAACTGCTTGGCCATTTGGATCGATTGACTGGACCTTCTTTGTTCGAGGAAGAAGGCGGGGGTGAAGCCTAGAAATAGTTCATACAAAACAGCTTGAAGAAAAGTGGTGGCTAGGAAGGTGGTAACATCATAACGACCTACGGACCGCTCCATCTCTAGCTTCACGAGGTCAAGGCGATGGTAAAGCGTGCCGAGAAACAAGGGGGCAAGAGGAACCTCTTCACCCCGAGCCAATTGCGTAGCCAGGGGAAATACCAACGGGCTCATGTTGTCAATAGGAGTGCCCGAAATGTTGTATGTGGACAAGAAAAGAGCGACGGAAGCAAAAAGGAAAAGGTCTCTTCTATAGCCTTCACTAAGGAACTCCACCAGATCTTTTTATACATTCTTCAGTTGAATGTCATTAGAGAAGAAATGGATTCAGGACATGTAAGTGGATTTGGTACTGGGGCGGCGAGAAGGCTGGAGAATGCCATTGTCATTAAAGTAACTGTCGTAATTACCGGTGTAAGTGAGACATGCTCGCAGCTTGGCCACCGCATCATTATCAATCTTTGACATATGATCAAGATCAAAGACTGATGTTTTGCCATTGATTGAATGAAATTGCTCCAAATCACCTTTGATCAGCCGCGATCAAATTTGATCGCTCCTAATCATCTTTGATCTCGTTGATTAATCTCAATCTATGCTAATCTGTCAAATTTAATTAAACAGTGCAGAATTTAAAAATTCTGAGCGTATTAATGAATTTGCATTGCTGACTTTTTAAATTATTTTACTATATACAATTTAATATAGCAAAATAATTATAAACCGTCAATCCCAAATTTAGTAGTCACACAAAATCACACCCAAAAATCAAGAGTCCAATTTGTGCACAAAAAGTATCCCAATTTACACAATGCACTTTCCAAATGATTTGAATCTTGGAACTACTTTTTTCTCTACAGTCGTTCGCCAAATTTTATCTCGACACATCATCAGTCGTTTTACTTTTCTCTTTTGTCTAGCAAAAAAAAAACATTATTAAATATATATAAGAACCAAAATAAAAATAATACTTTGCTTCCTTCACTCACCACAATTTTGAATTATTAATTGTCATTTTGATACTATTTATTGGGAGTTGAATCAAAGGAGCAGAAATGTAAGGAGAGACAACAAAATACCAAGGATACTGGGATAATCCATGAGTGAGAAAATTAAATTCATTTCAAGGCTTAAGTTATAGGTGTTAAATTTTGAGTTATTTGTTGTCTCATGATTATATACTATATAATTATACTAAATTATTTCTTACACATGTAAACGTAGGCAGATTGTGTCAAACCACATAAATTCTTATAAAATATATATATATATATTTTTTGTATATTAGTCTATGTTTGGATTAGCATTTTTTGTAAGTTTTTTGGCTTTTTAATTTTTCTTGTAAAAAAGTAGATGTAAAAATATATAGAAAAAAGCCATCTGAGGTTAAACAAATAGGCCTTTTTAGAGATTTTTAAGCAAAAAAATTTCTAAAAAATTTAGTCCAAACATAGACTAAACATGCTTTCATTTGCCTTAAAAATTTAATAATTAAATCCCAATGACATGTAACTATTATTATTCCAAGTAAAACATCTCGTGAAGGTGGTGAGATAAAAACAACTTTTCAAACTAATCACGTCTCGAACAACGATTCCAAGTTTGACTCCAAATTTGTTGGCATGTTAAAAGTTAAAACATTCCTCACTTATCATAAATTTAGTGGATTTATTTACGGGGGGTAATTGATGAGAGTTGCTAATGCAAGGAAAATTCTAAATATGTACATTTATACTTTTATACCATATATTATAATAAGAAGTTGTTAGATCTTTAACACTTAAATTCCTAATTCAAATTTTATAAATTTTTAATTTATAAAATATAAAAATATACATGTCAACAAATCATTAGTTCCTGCATTAATTACTCACTCTCTAACTAATATAGTAATGTCATTCAAATTTATAATTTATGTCTATAATTAATATTATATATAAAAAAATTAAATATAAACATTATAAAAAGTCAAGCTACATCTATCATCTCCAATTTTTGTAAAGTCAAATATAAATTTTAGTGGTAAAAGAATATTAAATTATAACAAGATTAAATATATTTGTAACAAAGTTTGTGGATCTTCGTATATTTTTATTTTCTTTTTTTTTGAATACCGTTCTACTATTTAATCTATACTTAGATAAAATAACATAATTAATTATCAATTATTGATTTTTTAAACTATATATATAGACTTTAAGAAATTAGTAAGAATTTTCTCATTTTCTAACTTCATTTTCTTAATTTTTTAATTTTTTTTATCATAATATGCATTGTTAAGATTTGCGTTGCGTAATTTATAACATTAAAATTTGTTAGTAAGAACAAAGGATGTAAGATTATATTATGTGAATGTTTATATATTAACCATAAGATGAACTAATTTAATGGTATAAAAAACTAAAAATAAAACCGAGCAAAGTACATTTTAATTTGGATAATCATAGAAAATAGTAAAAAATAAAAAAAAAGTAATTGTTTTTTTAGTGGTTTAATTATCATAAATACCATAAATAATTTTAGATAATACTAAAACTAAATGCAAAATGCAAACTACATAATTCTAAGATATATTTTATTTCTTTTATATTTAATTAGTTGAATATTAATTATAAACAATAATTATTAAATAGGTAAATTTAGACTTACTTTCTATGAATTTTCTAACACAATAATTATGTTATTAGTCTATATACACTAAAAATTATAAAATAAATTTAGAATAAGCAATTTAAAAGAAGATGAATATTATATTATGTTCATCTAAAAGAAAAAAATGTGAAGTCAAAGTAAAATTAAAATAATTTTGTGATTCTCTTAATTAATGTTCTTACATACAAATTAAATAATTTATTAAATTTGCTATTCAAATAAATATGAAAATAATGTATTATTAAATTTTATATTTAAAAGTGCTTGTTATTTTATCCATATATATAATTTACGTATCTCACTTTTTTTAACAACTCAATTAAATTCAAATATTCAATATATTATTAAAATATATTTAATTTAATCGGCACATAACACGGGTTAAAATGCTAGTGCTTATTAATTTAGAATATTCATTGTTATAAATATTTTTGTATGGTGTACAAGTATTTAATGCAGAGTGTTCTAACTAAAAAAGTGTGAATTTAGAATTTTCCCTAATTTAACTATTGATTACATTCTAGTTGGGTTTGCTTGAAAAACAAAAACGGTGTTTACTAAAAAAAATTGTCAATAATTTAATCCCGAATGGGAAAAAAATTGATTCGCATTCAACTGTGTATTATGTGGGCTATACTGGAAGCGAATTTAAACCATTAATTTTTAATTTTTTCATTGAAAAAATTCTTAACAATTTTTAAAATTTTATAGTATTACTGCTAGAAAAAAATACCGGCTGTGGGCATATATGTCTGGGAAACATTCTTTTCGAGCTTTTAACTTTTTTCTTTAATTGAAAAATAAGGTTCTACTAAGTTTAGAAACATGTGCAAATACAAAAAAAATTGACTTAAACCCTCGGACTTCCAATTTTATCAATTTGGTACTTAAATAATTCAATTTTAATGAATTAATACTATGACGTTGAAAGTTGTCAAAATTGAACAAAATTAGTTGACATGGCAAAACAAACATTCGCCACAATCTAGCAGTACCATCCACCCTTTCACTTATAGGCGAACAAAATTTGCCAGTACCATCTACCATCTACCATCTACCATTCCACTTATAAGTGAACAAAATTAGTTAATATGGGAAAACAAACATTGGCTATAATCTGAGCAGTACCATCAACCCTATTACTTAGAGGCTGTTGTTCGCCCCACAGACTGATTGATGGGTTTAGTTTTCAATTGTCACTTCAGCTAATGTCATCCATTTTTTTTACTACGTTTGATGTGAAGGTATTATTGATCAAAATCCAATTATTTAACTACCCAATAGATAAATTAAAAGTTCAAGTATTTTAATGGATATTGAGTCAATAGTTTAAGAGTTTATTTTTTCATAATTGTCCTATATAAATATATATATATATATATATATATATATATATTTATATATTTATT
>JAULJZ010028274.1:0-15262 GCA_032270985.1 Heliamphora pulchella | reverse complement strand
TTGCATACAACAATAGCTATTAGTCCAGTATTGGGATGGCACCGTATGAGGCTTTGTATGGTAGACCGTGTAGATCACCCGTATGTTGGACAGACGTGGGAGAGACCACAATTTTGGGACCAGACTTGGTACGGGAGACGACGGAGAAGGTTACAGTGATTCGCCAGCGCCTACTGATAGCGCAGAGCCGCCAGAAGAGTTATGCAGATCAGAGGAGACGACCTTTGAAATTTACAGTGGGAGATCATGTGTTTCTGAAGGTCTCGCCACGTAGAGGTTTGATAAGATTTGATCGTAGCGGGAAGCTATCGACGCGCTTTATTGGACCTTTTTAGATCCTTGACAGAGTTGGAGAGGTTGCTTATCGTTTGGCCTTTCCACCCCAGCAAGCATCAGTGCATAACGTGTTCCACGTTTCTATGCTTCGGAGGTACGAGCCTGATCCTTCACATGTGCTAGATTGGGCTGAGTTGTGGGTTGATGAGGATGCCACTTATGAGGAGCGTCTAGTGAGAATTCTTGATACAAAGGAGCAGGTGTTACAGGGCAGGACAATTGCTTATGTCAAGGTCCTTTGGCTTCATCGTGGAGTTGAGGAAGTGACATGGGAGCTTGAGTCTAGGATGCATGTTAGATACCTAGACCTGTTTATCTCTTGACCTGCTGTGAATTTCAGGGGCGAAATTCCTTAAGGGGGGAGAGTTGTGAGACCCGGAACCTTGTTCTTTTATGTTGTTTATATATTTGACGTGTTTGGTTCAGTATATGAATAGCATCGATGTATGATTTATGTTTTGAAGCTGTAGAACAGCATGTAGATGTGTTTTACGCTTTCTCGGACCTCATTTAGGCTTGTTGGGTTGGCCCCAGAACACCAAAACCGAGACCAAAATAGTATGCTTGACCAAGAAAGTTCGGTCGACTGAACTGGTGAGTTCAGCCGACTGAAGTGGTGGACAGTAGGTTTAATTCCCTGAGTTCGGTCGACTAGAGGGCTTGGCCAAGTCGACTGAACCCTTTTTGCTGAGTTCGGTCGACCGAACCTGGAGGTTCAGTCGACTGAACCTAGGCGGTGCACAGTTTTTGAGAGCCTTCAGTCGATTGAAGTGGCCTCTTTAGTTGACTGAACAGTGTTTTTGGCGTGTCTATAAGTATTCGGGGGCTGTGGAGTTCGGGAAAAAGCTTTTCTTTCCCGTTTTCTCCTCCTTCACTCTAGCTTTGAGGGCCTGGGGCTTGGGTTTTTGTTGATTTCTTTGCGAATCCTAGCTATCGGGGCTGAGGGCTTCGCATATATCCGGACGAATTCTCGTTCTGATGCTGTTCAGTTTTGAGACGTTGAGTTCTTCACTCTCCGAGGTAGGATTCTAGACCTACGACTGTTATGAGGGTGTCTTATGTAATTTCATGTGTTTTCACCGGGTAGAAAAGACATCAAATGTGATTTTCATGCTTAAACCTTGGTTTTGGATAAACGTGGGGTTTTTACACCTTTTCTCGGTTATATGTTTGAAAACGAGGCATTTTGTGAAAATGTTGGAAAACGTGATTTTAGAGGTTTGGATCTAACCTACGGGGTTGAGTCTCACCTTTTGAACGTTTTGTTGGAAATGGATTTTGATCTCCACTTTGATGGATGCGATCTCTTTTATACATGTGGTGTATAAACTGTTTTGTGGGTTTTTAAATGTTATCCCTAGATGTACCATGACAGTAGGTTTGGTTGAGTTGAGATTCCATTGCTCCTCGGTGTAAGTCCGAAAACTTGCGGAGCATAGGTGCTCTGTACCTTCAGGTTAGTCCCCATAAATTGAGTGTATTGGGTGCTTTGTACCCTCGGACTCAGGTCCCATAAATTAAGCAGTAGGTGCTCTGTGCCTTCGGTCGTGGAAATTCGTAAATTGAGTGGTTGGTGGGTGCTCTAGACCCGCGGGCTCGACCCGTAAATTGAGTACATTGTTGTCACTCCGTATGGAGCTTATCATTACCAACCCTGTGGGTTCAGGGTAATGGTTGAGAATCTATAGTTGTTACCTTTGTCTGTAGGGTAGAGTCGGTACATAGGATTTTATTTACATCTTTTCTCCTTGGTTGCGTATGGCCCGAGTCGAGCTTACTGTTTGTTTATAGCTTTCTCCTTAACTGTGGCATGATATCTGTTATGATGATATGCATAGTTTGAAGGATGGAAAACGTGGGTTTTATGAGATAAAACCGTTTTTGAGGCTCGTGGAGGCTTGATGGAAAACCGTTGGTTTTTGGAGGGAAAAACCTTTTTCGGCTTCCGTGGTTGAGCCCGTGTGTGTGATTACATAGCCAGCTTTACAGCTTTAGTGTCTATGTTCTATTGGGCTTCGGCTCACGATGTGGGAATTTTTTGAAAAATATTTTCAGGTGATCATGATGAGTTGACCTGGTGTAGAGGTGACGGAAGAATTGCAGTAGTTTTTCCTGTTTTTGTATATGTAGTTTTACATGTAATGCCTGTGATGGCTGATTTTGTATGCCTTGAGGCGATACTATTATTCATGTATGAGATTGCATGATTTACAGTTTTATGAGAGTTGAACTGTAGGGATTTTATCCAAATGTTGTTTAGTTTGATATTCAACTGTAAAACCTATTTTCTTAAATGGTTTTGGTGGGCTTTCGCGTGACCCGGATGTCGGGGCGTGACACACAGGCCCATAAGTGTAAATATGTCAAATAGAGGCACGCAGGCCCATCAAAATAAAATGCATCAAAACGAAACAGGGGAGGGGGAAAGCTCTCTCGCTAGTGCTTGGGGCGGACCCGGCGGGAGGAAGGATCAACCTCGTCTGAGCTGTCGTCCTCAAAGAGTCTGTCGAAGTCATCGCCATCGTCGCTACTAGAAGAGGAGACAACTCTGGACCGGCTTTGAGCAGATGAGATGGACCCTCTAGAACGAACCCGAGAGGACGCCCGGGAACCACGACCTCTAACCGGGGCTGGGGACAGGGCTGGAGCGGGTGGCGGCACCACGCCGGTGGCCGGAGCTAGAGGCTGTCAAAAGAGAAACAAGATTCAGAGCAGAATAAAGATACGAAAATGAAAAAAAATTGAAAAGAACACACAACCTACTCACGGCGGCTACTGGTATGAAAGCGACGCCGGCTGCCTGCATCGAGGCATCCATCTGCCTGACCAGTACTCTCAAGCCAGTAACCATCAGCATCGCCCGGTCTAACCAAGCCTAATCGACCTGTGGAAGAGAACAGTTCAGAAAAGACTAGACAGATAAAGAAAGAACAAGTGACTGAGGGAAAGGTAGAAGTCAAACTTGGCCGATGTCAGCCCTGAACTCCGATTCTGGCGGAACAGGAACCGGCAGAGATAAGGGGAAGCCATATACCACAGTCTGAACGTCCCATGGCAACTCTGGGCCCCTCACACTAGCAGCATCCCTAGCAGCAGCTCCGGCAGCCGCTCCAGCAGCAATATCAGCATCGGCGGCCCCCGGTGCTCGCCTCCTCCTATCTCCAACTGGGCCGGGACCTAGGGGACCCATCAGGTGCTCCCGGGCCCAGGCCGTGTAGTCCCCCTCCTCTACCAGCGGCTCTGAAACTAGGGTCCCCACCGTCTCCAGTAGCAGATCGACCCGGCTCAAATGCTTAGTCCGACACATACAGGCCGGAGGAACCACCGGGATCCGAAAGTGATCCAGGCCGAGCGACTGGCGAACCACTCGCTCTCCTAGATAGTACTCCCGTCCAAATGGACCCTCCAACAGGATCCGCTTGGGAGTAATATCCTGACTGCGCATCAGATCTGCACTGGATCGATCCTCTACACCCCTCCAGACGTCCCAGTGAACCTATAGAATACAGCAAACAGTACAGTATGTGATAACAGTCGATGTACAGTAATCAATATCCAGAGTAAAGAGCAGAATAATACAGTGAACAATGTACAGTAATCAATGTCCAAAGTAAAGAATAGTACAGTACAGTGAACAATGTACAGTAATCAATGTCCAGACAGTATAGTACAGTGAACAATGTCCAGAGTAAAGAACAGTACAACAGACAGTGCAGCAAACAGTATAATGCAGAAAGCGGTGTACAAAAGTAAATAAAGATACCTGGTCGGGAGTCAGCCGGTCCAGTGAGATCCGAAACCGGTCAATGTCCTTCCCTCTGGCCTTCTTCCCCTTCAGCCCTCACACAAGGAATAACCAGAGGATCCGCTGAGGAGTTTGCCGGGACATGAAGCCCGAGAAACTCGTAGGTCCACAGCTGCAAAAAGGAAGATGTCAGCTAGCAAATAATAGATAAATAAAGAGCAGTAGTAAATGGAAAAGCACAAAAATTAAATCATACCTCCCAGACTCTCTAGTACCCCCCAATGCTGAGCTCCTGAGGGAACCAGGTCAGTGTCCGCATAAAGCTGTACAAGGTGTCGAGAGCAGCCCCTCCCCAGTCGTAGCAGGCAACCCGGTCAAGACGAGCAAGTCCACCCAAGTAATGCAAGTGAATGGTATTCTCCTTGTTCGAGAACAAGGAGGTACCAAACATATACAAAAGAAGCCTCGGGCGACCCACTCGTAGTGGCAAGGCTCGGCGCACTGGAAGTGTCAGAAGCGATAAAAAATCCAGGTATATCAGACCTGGTCTCTGTCCATCTACGCCAGAATGGCCCTGAGGAAGTACATCAGGGCATCAGCAGACTGCGCAATGGTGGGATCAAATGGAATAGGGGCACCGCCCACCCGGATACCAGTGATTAGCGTGAAGTCCAGAGGCGTCAGAGTAGCCTCAAAAGTGGTGAAGTGGAAGGTGTTGGTGGTATCCCACCACCGCTAGGCTAGGGCTATCAGCCGTACCCGATTATTGCTCGTCCTACCCGGCAGGGGTATGAAACAAGCAAAGCTGGAGGCATCGATGTAAGCCCGGCTAGGAGCAGGAAGGGTATCATATCACTCCAACACCTCTCTGGAGGCAGAACCTCCGAAGCCCCTGACATAACGACCAGCCTGTAAAAGAAGATAGATAGTGAACATATAAAGAACAAATCGAGCAAGTAAAGTGCAGAAAATATCTAAAGGCAAAGCCCTAGGAAACTAGGCGCTCTAACCCTAGGCTCGTGTGCAAGTAACGACTCTTTAGTTTCTTTAAAGTCCTAAGAAACTAGGCCACCATAACCCTAGGTTCGTGATTCCTAGTGACCCTAAGCCCAGGTGCACCAGGCAAATTTCTATTATTCTATAAAAAAATTTTCCCTTTCTTTTGACATTTGTGTTTTGCCTTGTAAGATAAATTTTCTAGGAATCTTTTAAAATTGGCCCCAATCATAACAAAATAAAATAATAATAATATATAAAAAAATAATAAATAATAATAAAAAATAATAATAATAATAAAACAAAAAAAATAAAAAAAATAAAAAAAAATCTTCCTAAAATCTTTGAGATTTTCCAGCATTTTTTGCAAAATTTCTAGGATATTCTAATAATTTTCTCAAAATTTTCTTCAAAATGTCTAGGATTTTCTAAAGATTTCTCGCAAACTTTTAGGGTTTTCTTAAAAATATTCCTCAAATTTTTAAAATTTTTTAAAATTTTCTAGGATTTTCTAAAAATTTCTAAAATTTTGCTAAAATTTTTAGGATTTCTTTAAAATTTTTCTCAAATTTTTAGGATTTTCTAAAAATTTTTCTCAAATTTATAGGATTTGCTTAAAATTCATAGTATTTTCTATAAATTTTTCTCGAATTCTCTAAAAATTTCAAAAATTTTCTTACAATTTTGTCAAAATTTTCTAGGATTTTTCTCAAAATTTACAAAATATTTTTAAAATTTTTTAAAGATTTTTTAAAAATTTCTAAAAATTCTTCAAGATTTCTCTTAAAATTTGTTCCAATTTTCTAAGATTCTTTTGAAAATTTTTTTAAGAATTCCAAAATTTTTTCTAAAAATGCCCCCCTTAAAAAAAATTTGCCTCAAATTTTAAGATTTTGAAAAAATTACCCTTTTAATTTTCATGCCCCAAAAAAAAAATAATAATAATAGTAATTATAATAATAATAATAAAAACAAAAATTCTCCCCTAAACTTGTGTTTTTCCTCAAAATAACAATAAAAAACTCAAGCCTTTTATTTTTGTGATTTTCACTCAAATAAATCGCCTATTTTGCTGGTTGTTCAAAAATCCTAGTTGTTCCTTCTGTTTTAATCTCCATTACATAGGTGCCGAAGCTAAGATCAAATTCCATCAAGTCATCATCATCAAATACATCAAAATATATCATCAGTATCATCATCATCATTCATCACATCATCATATAGGGGATCCTAGGCATGCGTCTACGTTTGAGATATTTCATGTTATGGTATTAAAACAAGTAAGGATGGGGTACTTACCGATGGGCGTCGACGAGACATGTGGTGGTCGGGCTCTCGCAGAAGAATGTCGGCGGTAATCGCATCAGCAGGAGGCTCGTAGCGTCTCATTCGGCGCAGAACCACGCGATGAGGCAATGGTGCATAGGTGTGCGGGTCGAAGGGCGCTGGATGACCATCTCCAGCATCAGGATCCAAAAGCCAGCAATCTCGGTCTCAGCAGCAGCATCTGTAGCCGCCTGCGCCGTAGCAGCTGCTCGCATCTCCTCAGCAACGCGAAGGGAGGCAAGCTCAGCCTCGAGCACAAGGGCATCCATCGCAGCAGTGGGCTGCATGGAAGTGACCCCGCTAGCGGAGGGGTCCCATCATGCCCCCGAGTCATCATCCCCATGGCCTTAGCCCGCCATGAAGAGGAATGGGATCACAAACAAAAGAGTAAACATCGTGAAGCTAAAAGACAAAAAGGAAGCGAGGAAGAGCTGGGGAGAGTCTGAGAGCGTGAGAGAGTTAGAGAGACAGAGTGGAGTGTGCGAATGAACCAGACCCACGTGACCTTGGGAGGATTATGCGCGTTAGGAGTTGGCGGTCGCCACTTCCAAAGTGAGCGACAACCATGACAGTGACGAGACACATGGCGACCGCCATGACGTAGGGGTTTTTACCCGGCGGCTGCCATGTCAGAGGGGTTTGGTCCTGGTGATCGCCAGTCTCCAAAAGTCACATCGTGTCAGTTTGTTATTATGACATTTTAGGGTTTCTAAAGAGGCTGTTTGGGGCTCTTTATATATGTTTTTCTTTGTGTGCATCTATTTTATTATTGCAAGTTTTTCTCTTTGCTTTATTAGCAAAAATAATTTTTAGAAAATATAAAATCTTTAATTTATTTTATTATTTTCTAAAAATGACTTCTGGAGCTTTGCAAAAATAAATTTAATTATCTCGGGTGCTGCTTAAAAATACTTCGAGAAAATTTTGTGTGTTCTAAACCTTTATCACTTTGAGGTATTTTCTTCTCCTAATAAATTTATTTTATTTTTTAAAGCCATGACTTGGCTTTTAATTATCTTTATCCCGCACCTCGTCCCGAATCTTTAAGTCTTAGCTCGACCTATTAATTTTGTTGTTTTTCTCGATCGTTCTCATGACCCAAAACTGACTCGTCGGTCCTCCTCACGACCATAAACTGACTCGTCGGTTCTCCTCACGACCCTAAACTAACTCGGTCCTTTTCACGACCTTAAACTAACTCGTGTTTGCATTATACTATACCTATCTACGTCATGTTAGCATTTGTTCATATTAAGCATCTGCATCATGTTTCTTATCTTGCATCCTTGCATTTTGTCCCAGAAACTACGTTTTGGTCTGATCCCTAGCAAATGGGGGTACGTAGGCAGCTCGACAAAAATTTGAGTACGACCAACATCATATGCATGGTTGTGTGTTTGTGGCCTAAGATTGACGGCTCGGTCAAATGGTTATTGTCTTTGGGTCTTTGATATAACTTGCTTCACGCGTTGTTGTGCAAGTTATATCAAAGAGGGGCAACTGTAGACACCCCAATTTGACCCCGCCTAATCTTAGGAGAATTCGATGATGAAAACAAGTGAAATAGTACCTCAGTTCGATCCTCGAGAAGTGATCCAAGCTCGATATTTGAAATCGAAACCTTCAAACCAATGAAATTTTGACAAAATCATCGAAACTTGCTGCCCAAGTAAGGCGACCGCCAACTCTCATTATGGCGACCGCCATAGAACTTTGTGGAAACCTTAGCCAAAAGTGGCGACCGCCACCTTTCATCATGGCGACCACCAACTCCCATTGTAGCGACCGCCATAGAACTTTGAGGAACCTTCCAAAAATATGGCGACCGCCAACTTCAAATGGCCTGACGTGTCCCAAAACATTGCAACATCTCTTTGGTTGAAGAATTCTATAAATACCGTACCTCAGCGTACGTTTTCAGTATGAATTTTGAGTGAGAGAGACTCTGCTGATATATCGAGTGATTCCGAGCCCCAACGCTGAAGCCCTGTCGAGATACTGAGATTCGAGCCTCCGATAGTCCCAAACCCTAGCTTAAATCACTACCCGAGGATTGGACCATTGAAGCTCATTCCATCAACTTGAGGATTCCTACACAATTTAGGTATTTTGTTTGGATTCCCGATCCTTCTAACTCTATTTCCTTTCTTTTGGAGTGATCGGGTTAAAATTCAATATCAAATCACATATTTCTTTTTTTTTTATTACATTCTTGCTTTACTTATCAATTTCTTTATTTATATTCTAGTTTTTCACTTCATTTAGCTCACTTATTTATTTATTTGCTTATTTGAATTAAAACTTAATTAAATCATTAAATAGTGCAAATATTTCTAACGATTGCAACTAATTAATACTGTTAATTGTTATAATGATGCACTTACATTCATATGGATATAGTTGTTAATATTTTATCCATACTTAATAATCAAAATAGTTGTAATTAATTTCTTTTAATCTTTTAGTAATAATTTCATTTAGTACATTTCATTTTCCTTTTCGTTTAGTATAATTTAAATTTCTTGTAATGGTACATTCATTTTTATTTTCTTGGTAATGTAGATTTTATCTTTATTTCTAATGTTCTATCTTTCTTCAATATTAATGTTTCATTTCTTTAGTTTAATATGATGTCCTCTTAATGTACCATTTATTTTATTTTTTTTAATCTTCTTATAATATTAGGTTAATGTTCTTTTAATTTTCTTAGCATTGTTTTAATATTCAAGCATTTTATTTCTTTTTTTCTTATTCTTTTAATGTCAATTTTCTTTTAAGCATTAGCCTAATAATAGCTTTATTTTATTTTCCTTTTCTTAGTGTAATTTCTTTTTCTAAGTATTTATTTTTTTTATTTTAATAGTAGTGTTCATTCTTCTTATAAGACTTCACTTCCATTTTCTTTATAGTCTTATTTTCTTTTTATAGCATTTTTCTTTTAAAATAAAAAATCACAAAAAAAACTTTTAAGTTAATTCTCATCTTTATTAGTTCATATTTTTCTCTTTTAAAATACTCCATTATTCTTTTCATTTCTTCTATTTTCTTCTCTTTTATTGTTTTTTTTAAATATAAAACATTAATAGCTAAATCTTATTAACTTGTCTTTTATAATATTTTTCTTTTTCTTTCTTCCATTAACAACAAAAAGCACAAAATCATTAAGATATCTTTTAATGTTCTTTTATTTTTCTTATTTTTTATCTTTTATGTAAATAATTAGATTTTCTTCTTAATAGCATTTTCTAACATTCATATCTCGTCCAATCTTTTTCTTTTCTTATTAAATCTTTAAATTCTCTTTTATTATAAAACTCTTATTTTAAATTTCTTTGTTAAATATGCTTTCTTTTAATATAGCATTTTTCTCTATTATATATTTCTTATTTTACATTTTTTATTTCTTTATTGATTCATCATGTTAACCTAGTTAATTTTGGGTGATATGCAAGTTTTAGCTTTTTTATTTGAAAGTATGTTTAAGATAGTTTAATTTTTTTTGTAACAAATTCATGTTTAAATTGTTTTGCCAATTTCTAGCACTTTTTTATTCTTTTAGCCAAATCATGCTAGTTAGGTTATTTCAATATTATTGCATGTGGGTATGTGTTTCATGTATCATTTAGATAGAAATTGCATGTCATAGGACTTAGGATTTTTTCTTTTGACACTTATTTGTTTTGGAATGCTATATACATATTTTATGTATTTTCTATATTTGGTTTTGGATGTTCGCCCTTTGCCTCCATTTTCTTTATTTGCATGCATTTGAGAAATTTTATTAAAAAATCAATGATGATTAGTAGAGGTCAACCTTGCGGTTGGGCGAATGGGGAGCCTAACAGTTTCCCCGATTCGTACCTTAGTTCTCGAATCCTTTTTCTCTGGTTAAACATTTTAAAGATCAGTAGCTATTTTTGTTTTTCTTAATTTTTCTCAAAAACTAAGTGGCGACTCTATTTTCAACAAAAGAAATTTTCAAAATTTGGCTTTCAAGGTGTTTAAAATATTTTTCAAAACATCTTTAACTCCCCTTATTTTTGACCTCTAAATCCCAACGGCACAAAATGCAACAGGAATTCCTTAAAAAGTACTTCCTGATAGGTAAGACCAACCAAATCAAACGAGCCATCACGACTTTCACACAAGCCGCTGGTGAGACGTTTCACGAGACTTGGGAATGTCTTAAGGACCTCATCAGAGAATGCCCCCACCTCGAAGTACCCAAGTGTCAATTAATTCAATGTTTCTATGATGGTTTGACACCCTATCAGACAATGCCCCCATCAAGTCATCGATGTCTCTTGTGGTGGTATCTTTTTGTTGAAAAGCAAGGCAGAGGTATTGACACTTTTTGGAAACTTGAGTGAAAACTCACAGCATCATGCCTTCGCTGTTCGCACCGACAAAATGCTTACCTCATCCTCGTATAAACCCTGAGGCATGTACGAGGTCACACAACCTCTCGATCAGTCCAACTAAGTGGCGACACTAACTTAGAAATTGGACCAACTTCCATCCAGTGGTCTTAATTCATCACCTTCCTTAGCCCGAACCTTTTAGGATGCTTGTGTCTTGTGTGCCAACCAAGCTCACTATATCGCGGAATGTCCATTCGATACCCAATACCTCAAGTTAGTGCAAGAACAAATCAATGTGCCACAAGGTTTCTCCCGACGAGTTAAAGACCTATTCTTGAATACCTATAGACCCAAATGGGGTAGCTAGCAACTACCCAAAATCGCTGAGAGGATGACAAGTGTTCAGTCTAAAAACCAAGATCCTTAGATGATTTATATGATTTAAGTAAAAAAAAATTCAGATGGGCAAGTACAAAAGTAGGCTCTAAATTAAAATTTTTGATATCAAACAATCAAAAATAAACTGGGTATAACTCCCAAAATTAGTAAAGAATTATACTTTCAAAATTGTTTGATTTTTGATATAGTATTCTGCAAAAAACTTTAGTCAACAAGTTGTTGCGACTTTTAACTACTGTAAAATCTCCAATCAAGCCTTTTGTTGTATCCTCGAATGTCAAGAACACGATTATAGTGTGTGTTATATTTTTTGAGTTCTTCGAACCATTATTGACTAGATTTAAGTTTTCAGATACGTGGAAATCCTAGCCTTAAAGATAATTGACTGAATAATGATGACCAAGGTTTAAAACTACATTTTTATATGCTACATCAGGGACCTGTAGAGTAAATCAAACGTGGGCTCCTAATGTAATTATAAAATCTTACTCAACCCATAAGTAATTTCATAAAAATATAAATGATAATTAATTTCTTTAAAAATTTATAATTACAGTCCCAGCCTTATTCTCTAAATCGAATTATTCGAACTCCTGTTATTAAATACTTATTTATTTTTTTCTACGTTAAGATTATAGATACCTGCCAACTAAATTAAAATACTGGAATTTTTCTTTAATCGGTTTCTACAAAAAAAATTTAAGACTTTTTGCTTAACTTATTTGACATTCAGGATTACAAAAACCACTTGCAGGGTTTGGCTCGATCAAAATTTATAAGTTTCATCAAGGGGTATTATCAATTCTGATCACTGAACATAAATTTTATCAATAATTAATATTCATTATATAATTAATGTCATTATCCAACTCTCCAAGATTATAGACCCATGAATGGTCGCACTCTTTAATGAATCAAAATAATGAACATTAAGCTTATATTTGGTTTAGCTTTTTTGGGAGGCTTTTTACTTAAAAGCCTCTTAAAAAGCCCACTTGTTTAGTCTTAGTTGGCTTTTTTCAAAGATTTTTACATCTACTTTTTTACAAAAAAATTCAAAAAGTCAAAAAACCAAAAAGCTTACAAAAAATGCTAGTCCAAACACAAGCTAAATATATCTCTAATAATTATTTTGAGATTAAAAACATTACCACTCATAACAACTGTGGAGTCTAAATTAATTTATATAATCAGTATTAAATTAGTTATCCCAATACAGTCCTGTTCAATACACACAAAGTGTACTAGCACAATAAGTTAGAAAAATTATCGAAACAATTACCGTTCCCCATAATCAAGACATATCTATTAAAACACTGTGCTGCAATCATACCGATGCTGTGTCCAATTTCATCTAAGACTGTAAATTAAAAATTTATATTCCATAGAAATCAATAATATGGTCTTCTGTATGTAACTAAAACTCTATACACTAGATTAAATACTATGTAAAATAAAAGACTCATGCATAATATTAAGGCCCCGTTTGGTAATGTTTATGTTTTCTGTTTTCTGTTTTTGTTTTAAAAATTTTTGTAAACTGTAAACAAAAATATGTTTGGTAATTATTTTTATTTTAAAAAAAAATGTAAACAGTTTTTAAAATTTACAAAATTTTTATAAACAGAAAAAATGTGTTTTCACTTATTTTGTAAACACGTTTTGATTGTATCTTTTTTTTACTACCTCCGACTATTACATCCGACTATCGCCTCCGACCACCACTTCAACTACCACATTCAACCACCCCCTCCGGCCACCACCTTTGACCATCGTTTTGGCTTTTACCCACTACATTTGACCACCATTTCTACCTCCTATTATCTTTCCGGCTAACACCTTCAATTATCATCTCCAACTATTACCTCCGACTATCATTGCTATATTTTGCTATCATCCCCGGTTAAAACTCTTGGTCAACACCATCCGATCACCACCACCGACCACCCACTCCAATCACCGCCTCCGACCACTCACCGGGTAACACCTCCGACCATTGTATTCATCCGTAACTTCTAACTAACACTTTCCAAACATTTATGTGCCAAATATGTTTTTATTTTTATTTTTTTATAAACATAAACAAAAACATATTTTTTGTTTATTATAAATAAAAAATAGAAAACTATAAACGTTACCAAACGAGGCCTAAGTAAATAATAAAATGCATACATTTACCCATTAAGATTCTTATTAAAATAGAAAAACTAATTTTATTAATAAATAAAATTAAATACCAAAACACCCAAAATCTGATTTTTAGTATATAACTCTGATAATCTCCCACTTATACTCAAAATTTCACGGCCATCTATCTGACTCACATGCTCTCTACATAACTGTCAAAAGTCTTAGTTGGTAATCTCATTGTAAAAGAATCTACAAGATTATCTGCTGATGCAATCTTGGTCACTGTTACGTCACCTCTCTTACGATCTTTCATATCAGGTGATATATAAGCTCGATATGCTTTCTTTTCTTGTGGGATTTTGGTTCCTTCAATTTGACATCCGCAGCAGAATTATCATAATAAAGTGTAATAGCTGATTGTAATGAAGGGACTACATCCAGATTCAGCGGGAAATTTCTAAGCCAAAAGGCTTTCTTAGTTGCTTTAGAAGCTGCCACGTACTCGGCCTCCATGGTAGAATCAACAATACGAGACTGCTTGATACTCCTCCAACTTATAGCTCCACTTCCAAGGTAAACACATATCCTGAGGTAGACTTTTAGGAGTTCTTATCTAACTGAAGATCTGAGTTTGTATACCCAAAGGTACTAAACTGTAACGACCCAGTTCGGACCCTAGTTGTAACAACCCAGTTTGTATTGACCCGTGTAGCTATCCAGCTCAAACGATAGAATTAGCGACGGTAAGCCAACAAGATCTTAGGTTGTTGAAAGATCAGAAACCCTAACTTAACCAGAAACCCTAATTCGATCCAAAAAATCCTAAAAAGACTAAATACTCTAAGTCAAAGCCTTAATACTCAAAGAAGACTCATAACATCCTAAATTAAGTAAATAACATGAAATATAAGGTTAACACACTTTAGTGGGATGGCACCACATCTCCAATCCAGTGGTGCACTTGGCACGTGTTTTGTTGGGATGTGAGCAATGTGGGTCCGTCCCACAAATTTGTGACCACACATGTTGTTTGGGTACTTCTGAATTAAGGTCTCTTTGGACGGCTCCTTGATACCTCCCGTTGGATGTTATTTTGGGTTCTTTCTTTCTCGAGCTTTCTTATATCCTATCTTTTCCCCCTTGCAGCCAGGGTGTGTGTTGCCTTATTAAGGAGCTGAGGTTGCCTTGGTTAGATGATGATCTGTTTGTACTTCTAGTTGGGTACCTATAATGGGGCCTTGGTGGTTCTTTGAGTGGGGTTCTAGCCGTTGGCTTGCTTCGTCTGGATCTGATGGTTGAGTTTCATTTGGGATGGCCTAGGTTTCTCTCAGCCGGATTCTCTAAGGATGTTCTGCCCATTACTTATTGCTAACTTGTAGGGGTCTCCCACCGTTTATGTTTGGCGACCCTATGCGCAGGGTAGGTTGGTAATTTGTGTTGGCCCATTTTGAACTGGAGTTTTCTGGGGCTGATCTGTTGTTGCTTCCTTTGGCTGGCTAGGGGCCCATCTACCCTTGGTACTTTACTCATAGACCTCTGATGGTTCTTTTTGGCTATTCTTTGGACCTGTGGTTTGATCCTTAGGGGCTCTTTTGTCATAGCCTTTATTTGGCTATGGAGGTTTCTTTTCTTCGCGTGCTCAGGCTACGTCAGTTTTCCTAATTGGTTAGAGGACAAGCCCCTTTGACCTCCTGAGCATGGAGGTTTGGTTATTCTCTCAGCATTATAGAGGTTCTTTGGCAAATCTTCTTAGGTGTGTAGGTCATTTCTTGGCTGAGGTTTGGAGCTTTTCGAGGAGATGAGCTTTAGCAGGATTTTGTTATATTGTGTTAGATGACCAGTTCTTTGTGCAAGATTGTTGAATATGTTTGTATTTTCTATCCATGCGGGTTGTGCGTGGAATATGTTTTTTGTTAGGTTCTCTCGTCGGTTCGGGGGGGGGGGGGGGCGGATTGGGTTTTTGTGTTTT
>JAULJZ010028273.1:0-38019 GCA_032270985.1 Heliamphora pulchella | reverse complement strand
CCCATACAAAAACCCCCACCGATTCATACTTCTCTTTATATCACATATCACATTTTACTAGGGTTTAATTTAGTTTCAAAAAAATTCAACACAAATCATAGTAATCACAAAGAGTAGTCAAGATCCTACCTCAAAGAAGATCCACCATCTAGATTCAAGCCCCGCGCGAGCTCCAAATCGCCAAAGCTCAACACACACAACTTCAAGGGAGCTTCTAGTGCCTACCCACGTCTCCAACGGCCGCTTGTGCAAGGAAACGGCAAGATCTCCAATTCCCACGAACATGGAAACCCTCATGAACCTCCATAAGCCAAACCCTAGATCACTCCTAATCTTTAGAGAGAGATGTGAGAGGACAAGAATGACAAAACAAACCCAAAGACCGATATTTATGGCCTCTGTCCGTCAAGACCGATCGATCTGTCGCGGGACCGATCGATCGGTCTTTCGCAACTACACTGTTGGCCCAACTTTGAACAAGCTTATCTCTTTCATCCAAACTCCAAATGGGGTCGTTCTTGTGCTCAAACTGAAGCCCCGAAAGTCTACTTTCCAATAGTTCAAACTTCATAGCATAATTCATTTTGTACAAAATGTTATGGCCAATTTAGTGAAGGTATGTCACTTTTCTTCACACACTTTTCACTTATTTTTGTTCAAACATCCATTAGAGCCCCATATTCTTCTTCTATCATATCTTTTATGGGTATCCAAGTTCAAAATATTCCCAAGCTCAAGTTTTAATTCTTACTCCATCAATGCTCAATCATTTTTAAAATAAAATGGGTCATGGTGTCACAAACTTGGCTACTTGAGAGGTTTTTAAAAAAGAGTAGAAAACAGCTTCGACCCACTTTGCGAAGTAAGCGATCGCCACAAGAATAAACTCATGTCCGTTTAATGCTTTGGGTGTGATTCTTTTTATCGCGTCAACTCCCTAAATCGAAAACAGCCATGGTGAAGTCATACGATAAAGCTGAGATGGCGGCACATGCATAAGGTTTGCGTGAACTTGACATTTTTTGCATCTCCGAACAAACTTGTGACAATGTTTCTCCATCGTTTTCCAAAAGTATTCTTAGCGTAAAATCTTCTTTGCTAACATCAACCCATTCATATGGGGTCCGCAGACTCCTCTATTAATCTCCATCATCAGTTCATGTCCTTCTTCCGTGTCAATACAGAGTTTGTTAACTCCCAAATACCCTCTCTTGTACATCTTTTCTCTATAGATTACAAACTGTGCGGCGACTCTCCTGATGAATCTTCGGTCTTTCTTACTAGCTCGACTGGAATATTCTCCCTTTTCAATAAAATCCCAAATGTCGTGATACCAGGATAGTCCATCATTAACATCTTGGGTAGTGACAATGTTATTGATTATGGGTATATTCCATTATCGTATTTCCAAGGGTCTTATTCTTACTCCGGGCAGTATGTCTATCATTGATGCCAGGGTAGCCAGGAAGTCAGTGAACTTATTCTGTAACCTCGGAACATGGGTGAACACTACACTTTCAAAACAGGAAATTATTATCTCGAGCTCTAGGTGGTATTGGATTAATCTTTCCTCTTTGACCTCCCATTTACCTTTTACTTGGGATTCAACTAAGGCTGAGTCCCCTATGACTTTCAGCTTTCTTGCCCCTTGTGGCGTCCCGTCCTCCGGACACCTTGGAACATACATAAGTATAGATAAAAAAAATATTCTAGCAATTCATTTATATTTACATATCATAAATATTACAGCATAAAAGTTCTAAACAGTTCAAAAGCATAAGCGTTTACAGTTTCACAATAGAATTTACAAAAATTACATTATGCGCCGGGAAACTAAACAAAAAGAACAAAAATAGAAGACTTCAATATTCAGCAAGCATCATCGGGGTCCTCTTGCTTCTGGAACTCACCCAGGTACTCGTAGCCTTCCTCACCTTCCTCGGGGGTTTTTTCTTCAAAAAATTCTTCTGCCTCACCTGTGGCATAATGCCATGAGCTAAAACCCAGTAGAAAACACTTTAAACCTTCTAACCAATCTCACGGCATAAAATATTTCACAACACATCATCTAACACTTAGTACATTTTAAAGTCAAGAAGACAAACAAATTTGACAATATTAGCATGGCAAGCAAATATAAGGACATGCATACTATTAGGGTTGTATACTGAAAACTATATTTTTAGTATTTAATTTTATTTTAATAAAATTAATTTTTTTTATAAGAATTTTAATTAGCAATGTATGTAATATCATTTCTTTAAATGTTATGCATGGATGTCATTTATTCTGTACAGTATTTAATCTAGTGTGTAGAGTACGGCTTACACACAGAAGATCTGATTTTAGTTTTTTACAGAATATAAGTTTTATGTTCACAGTTTAGATGAAAATGGACATGCCATCAGTACGACTGTAGCACAGAATTTTAGTAGGCCTGTTTTGGTTACGAAAAATAGATAATAGCGTCGTCTATTGTTTCGACTCTCTGTGCTAGTACACTTTGTGTGTATTGAAGGGGACACATTAGGGTAATTAATTTTATACTGACTATATAAATTAATTCACACCCCAATTTATTATGAAGAGTACTTATGCTCTTAATCCTAAAATAATTATTGATTTTCGTATATTTAATATTTGTTATTTTGATTTATTAGAGGGTGCAATCATATATGGGTCTATATTTCCGGTGAGTTGGATAGCGATATTTTTTATATGGTGAATAATAATTATTGACGGAATCCACGTCTCGAATGATCGGGATTGACTATACCCCTTTAAGGAAGCTTATAAGTTTTGATCGGGCCAAACTCTGTAGATAAATTTCATTATCCGACGATTAAATAAGTTAAGCAAAAGGGTTTAAAGAATTTAAAGATGCCGATTAAATTAAATTGATAGTAATTAAATTTAATTAGCGGGTATCGAGAATCTTAACGTGGGGAGATGAGTTAAGCATTTAATAACAGAAGCTCAATACGAGATGGTCTTGAGATTATGGCTTAGAGTGTAATTACAGTTCTTTAGTAGTGTAAACTGTAATTTAGTATTTTATAAAAATTGTAAAAATCGCTGTAAGGTTTTCATAATTACAGATACTGCTGAGAGGTTTGCTTAATTACGGAAACTGTTGGATACATATTTGGGTTATACTAGAAGTCTTCGTCACAATTACTCTACAGGTCCCTGCTATAACCCTATAAATATGCAGGTAGGCTGAACCAAATTCATAACTTGTCTCCAAGACTAAAGCTGACCAAGTTCTACCTGTACGAGTTCTCGAAAGATTATAGCTCACACTACGTTCGGGAATCACATAAGAAAATACAGTAGAAAGTTTGACAAGAGCTTCAACTCGGAATCAAAATCGTAGTTGGAGATTCGATCGAAAAAGGTATTCTTCTAATTTAACTGTGGTTGCACGAGTTTTTATTTTGATCGTTCGATATCAAAAGTTTTATCTGGAGCCTGTTTCGGCGATTGTTCGTCCAGTTGCTTTTATCAAAAATTATTTACAAAAAACAATAATCTTGGTAGTTTTGCCTCTAACAATTGGAATAAAAATTATTTTATTTTTTATTTACAGTTTATCGGGGTCAGGTAGTTTTAAAACTATGCCAACTATATTTTGCAGGCACTCTAATCCTAGTTTTATGATCATAATATTTTTTTCATGTCTGATTAAATAGTTTGGATGATGATTTAAATTTTTTAATTACGAGGGTTGATTGTGGTAGGTTAAGTTTTTTTCTAAATTGAATGTGAACTTACAGGACATAGACTTTCGATGTAATAGAAATTATTTATTTTTAAATATTAATTTAGAATAATTAAGAACATGTTGAATATCCAAGAATATGAAGAACATGTAGCAGCATCGGTGGTAGTTTTGAGTTTTACAGGCCACGGATTGCAGTAATTTTTTAACAATTTTAAAATAGTTTTTTTTGTAATTTTTTGCAGTATTTATGCATTAAAAATAGCAGCAAAAATAAGTCAAAAATAGCGGTAAAAATTGACAAAAATAGCCCACCACCGGCGGCTGTTTGGGGCCAATTTTATTAATTTTTTGTGACTATTTTTGGAGCAATTTTTTAAGCATAAAATAGCATTAAACATACTTTAAAATACTGTCTAAAAACTATTAAAAAACTGCGGCAAAATAGTGTACAAAAGCAGGCGGCCAGCGGCGATGCAGGCGGCGGTCCGTTGGGGGCTTTGGAAGCTTTTTCGGACTATTTTCGAGTCGTTTTTCAAAACAACATATTGCTGGATATTAGTACTATTTTTTTTTAACAAAATGGGAGTAAAAACACCACTAGAAAAAGCCCAAACAGTGGGTGGAAGTGTGCAGCGGTGCAGGTAGCGGCGGCAGCAGGTTTTGGGCTATTTCGATGCCTATTTTCGGGACTATTTTTGGTTTAATTTTTTGACAAAAAAATACTATTTTTCAAGAGCTATTTTTCAAAAAAAAAAGACGTAAAAAACAGAGCATGGAATAGGCTGCCAAAGCCACCTGAAGCAGCTGGAGCAGCGGCGGTGAATGGTGACCGGCGGTGGTCTGGCTGTCCGGGGTTATTTTGATTGACTATTTTGATATATTTTTATTCTCGTGTGATATATTTGTATATCACAGTATATCAGATAAAGCTAATGCAATTGAAATACAAAAAATTGACTCGAACATGGATTATTACAGCCTACCTTCAACAAGATACTGAAACTCATCAGAGTTTCAATTCGATCAAAAAATCAGAATATATACATATCTTGCATTTATATTTATATGAATTGCGTGGATGATATATATTTGTTTTATATTTTCTTGTTAATTTAATTATTTCAGAAAATTTAGTTTTAATTAAATATTTTGTAATAAAAAATAAAATAAAATATTTTTAATTAAAGTTTTTAATTAAATAAAAAAACTTTAAATATTTTATTTTTTACGAAATATCGTGTTTAAGATGATTTTTTATTAAATCGAATATCTTGAAAAAACGTGAAAATTAAATTCTGATTTTTGAATTAGTTAAATAGAAAAATATTTAATCTAAATAAATTATTATTTTTCAAAAAATATAAAATAAAAAATAAAATAAATAAATACTTTTAATTAATACCTTAGTTAAAAAGTCGAAGGAAAAATTGTATATTTGTCGAATTTTATTTGTTACGCATTAAAACACGAACAGATGGTTTGGCATACTAGAATATTTGAAATTATGTACACGAAAAGATATTTACTTCTTTCAGATCGTGTGGATTTCGAAATTAATAAATTTATTTTGATCAAACGAATTTTTATAATCCTAAAAAATGTTTTAAAAAATCTAATTGGGAGAGAAAATTTATTCACAGATAAATCCATCGGGCTCCATCACCAATTTGTAGGCGATATAATTAAATCCTGCGTGTTGGCAGTAAGGCCTTCCTTCTCATCGGACAAATTAGTTATGGTATCGCTTGTACAAATCTCCTTTAGGGATAATTCTGGATAATTATTAATGTGAATCACTTCTCCATCTGAAGGGTTTATTACGAAACGATTGATTTAGGATTAGGTGGTGGTTAATACTTAACTGTATATAATAGTATCATCTCCATCTGAATCATTGCTATTATATACTGGACTAAAGTTATGTCAGCTATTTAATTTTACTTGACATGGTCAGTTACCTAGATAATAAAATTAATAGGAATTGACCTATCTAGACAAACAATGGATAGTAAGCGTCCTCTCATTGAGACATGCAATTCACAGGGAACAAGGTTGTCGACAAATTTCTTTTAAAATGGTAGAAGGAGCCAAATTAAAATAAATTTAAAGTATTGCTCGTCATAATTAACGGTATTTTTTAATTATCTGATTCTTAGAATTAAAATGACTTTCAATCCACTCGCTTCAATAATCAAAGAAAACAAACTTACGGGACCGAACTATGTTGACTGGAAAAGAAATTTAGATATTATCTTAACTGCTGAGGATTACAAATTTGTATTGACTGAGATATGTCCACTAGTACCTGATGTGGGGGCGACCGAATAGGAAATCCAGACCCATCAAAAGTGGTAGAAAGTTGATCAGATGGCTCGCTATTACATTTTGGCTTCCATGTCAAATGTTTTGCTGCATCTACATTAATTTATACCCAATGCCTATGACATGATTATGAACCTCAAAGAAATGTTTGGGGATCAAAATCGTGCTGCTAGGCAGGTGACCATGAAATCTCTGAATAATGTAAACATAGCTGAAGGCACCCTAGTTAGGGATCATGTTCTAAAGATGATCTATCTTCTAAATGAACTAAAGATCCAAGGAGCTGAAGTTGACGGGAAAACCTAGGTCGATATCGTACTCCAGTCACTGCCTAAAAGTTTTAAGCAGTTCTGCCTGAACTATACTATGAACACGCTCAGCTTTTCATTGGCAAAATTTTTTAAGGAACTTTAAGCAGCTGACGGCGTTCTTAGGAAGTCAGGTTCTGTGTATGTGATTGAGAAAGGTTCTTCCTCTAAGTCAGAATATAAGAAGAAGAAAAAGGTTCAGACATAGGGAGGCTTAGGTTCAAAAGCAGTTAAGGGACCAAAAGCTTGCGTGAAAAAGGCGAGAGGCAAGTGCTATCCTGTAACCAGTTTAGGCATTGAAAAAAGCATTGTCCAATTTTTCTCAGTAAGTAGAACAAGCCAGGTAATTTTTGTTCACTAGTAGTTGAAATATGTTTAGCGGTGTTATCTATCAGTACCTGGTGTATAGATACGGGAGCCACTAATTATGTCTGTAATTCTTTACAGGGGTTCCAAAAAATCAGGCAGCTAAGTGATGAAAAAATATAACTGCATATAGGCAATAATACAAGGGTGGCAGTAGTTACAGTAGGAGATGTCACTCTCAGCTTTAGTAGAGTTATGATATTACTTCTAAAAGATTGTCTTTATGTACCTTCGATTAGAAAAAATTTAATTTCAGTTTCGAGTTTAATAAATAACAAATATTCTGTTCATTTTGATGATTCTGTAGTTGTGAAGAAAAAATAAATATTTTATTTGTTTTGGTACATTAGTGGATGATCTGTATGTCGTATCTCCTATCTCTCCTATACTGTAACAATTTAAATTGAATAACACATCAAATTTATCAAATAAGAGAAAGTTTCCTTCTTTAATGAATCAAATGTTTCTTTGGCACTTACGTTTGGGTCATATTAATCTAAAAATGATAAATAGACTGGTAATAGATGGACCTTTAAGTTCATTGGAAGTAGAGGTACTTTAGTTTGTGAATCTTGCTTAGAAGGTAAGATGACTAAGAGTCCCTTTTCGGCCAAAGGCTATAGAGCTAAAGAATTGTTAGAACTGGTTCATTCTGATATGTGTGGTCCTATGACAATCCAGGCTAGAGGTAATTTTGAGTACTTCGTAAGTTTCATTGATGACTACTCAAGGTATAGATACATTTACCTGGTGCACCGTAAGTTTAAATGCTTTGAGAAATTCAAAGAATTAAAGGCGGAAGCGAAGGTGGAGAAGCGTCTAGGTAAAAGTATCAAATCACTACAATCCAACCATGGTAGGGAATACCTCTTTAGAGAGTTTAGGGATTACCTGTTATCAGAAAAGATTATATCCCAATTAACTGCACGAGGCACTCCACAACAGAACAGTGTAAGGTCCATGATGAGTTATTTAGATTTACCTGATTCAATTTGGTGACTTACATTAGAGACAGCGGCTTACATTCTAAACTTGGTACCTTTTAAGTTAGTACCTTCTACCCTCACAGAATTATAGACTGGGCGTAAGCCTAGTCTAAAACACATTCAAATTTGAGAATGTCCAGCACATGTGCTGAAAGAGAATACATGTAAGTTAGAACTGAGGACAGAAGTCTATTTCTTTGTGGGATATTCCAAGAGTACGAAGGGTGGCCTATTTTATAATCTTAAGGATCAGAAGGTCATTGTTAGCACCAATGTCCGATTCTTGGAGGAGAATTATATTATAGACCACAAACCCAAAAATAATATTGTTCTAAAAGAAATGAGAGAAAATACTAATAGAACGGAAGAAGAATCACAAGTCACTGATATTCCATTGCCTCGTTGTAGTGGGAGGATTATCGGGATAGGTGCAAATCATAAATAGGGTGCTGATGCACAGGATTTAGATTCTTCACAACGTGTTATTGCTAGTACACAGACATAGGAAGTGCCTCGTCGTAATGGGAGAGTTGTTCATCAACCTGATCGGTATATGTTCCTAGAAGAGTCTATTGATAGGATTCCAGCAGAACTGGATACCAAATCTTGTAACTACAATGAAGCACTTCAGGATAAAGATGCAAATCTTTGGCAAAAGGCTATGAATTTTGAGATGAAATCTATGTATTCCAATCAGGTCTGAAAACTTATAGAACCACCTAAAGGGATGAAACCCATTGGATGCAAGTGGATCTATAAGAGAAAGAGAGGAGCAGATGGAAAAGTTGAAACCTTCAAAGCTAGGCTTGTTGCAAAAGGGTTCACTCAGAAAGAAGGGATCGATTATAAAGACATCTTTTCACCGGTAGCCATGCTTAAGTTTATTTGAATTCTCTTATCCATTACTGCTCATTTTGATTATAAAATCTGACAAATAGATGTCAAGATAGCTTTCCTTAACGGGAGTCTTGACGAGTGTATCTATATGATACAACCAGACGATTTCATTGTAAAGGGCTAGGAGCACATGTTGTGCAAGCTTAAGAGATCCATTTATGGACTTAAGCAGGCATCGAGGTCTTAAAATACTCGATTTGATCAAGTTATAAAATTTTATGATTTTGATTAGAGTCCAGATGAATCCTGTGTGTATAATAAGTGTGACGGAAGCGTGGTGATCTTTTTAGTACTTTATGTAGACGATATCTTGCTTATCAAAAATGATGTGGGGGCATTATCTACGGTAAAAGTATAGTTATCTAGACAGCTCGATATGAAGAACTTGAGAGAAGCCACCCACATCTTTGGGATCAAGCTTGTGCGAGATCGAAAACAAAGGATGTTAGACTTATCACAAGCAAAGTATATCGATGATATCCTTGCTCGTTTTAGCTTGCAGGATATTAAGAAAGAGTTTCCCCCTCTCAGGCAAGAAATTACTCTATCTAAGGATCAGTGTCCTAAGACACATGATGAGATAGAGAAGATGAAAGCAGTTCCTTATATTTTTACAGTAGAAAGTCTAATGTATACAATGCTTTGCACTAGACCCGACATTTGGTTTACCGTTGGCATAGTTAGCAGATATCAGTCTAACCCAGTGCAAAAGTACTAGACTACAGTAAAGAATATAATCAAGTACCTGAAAATGACTAAAGATTATATGTTGGTTTACTAGGCAGATAGTCTAGTACCTTTAGGGTATACAGACTCAGATTTTCAGTCAGATAAAGATTTCTACAAGTCTACTTCAGGATATGTGTTTACCTTAGGAGGTGGAGCTATTAGTTAGAGGAGTATCAAGCAGTCCTGCACTGCCGATTCCACCATAGAGGCCAAGTAAGTGGCAGCTTCTGAAGCAACTAAGGAGGCCGTTTGGCTCAGGAACTTCCTATTAGATCTAGACGTGGTCCCTTTAGTTCAGTCGGCTATTACAATGTACTGTGATAATAGCAGAGCGGTTGTAAACTCGAAGGAACCAAGAGTCCACAAGAAAGGAAAGCACATTAAGCATAACTATCACCTGATACGAGAAATTGTGTAGAGGGGTTATGTTGTGACCAATATTGCATCAGGAGACTACCTTGTAGATCTTTTTACAAAGAGCTTACCGGCTAAGACTTTTGATAGTCATATAGAGAGCAAGGGAGTCAGATGTATGACAGCATGCTTTTGAGTATAAGTGGGATATTGTTAGGGTTGAATACTGAAAATCGTATTTTTAGTATTTAATTTTATTTTAATAAAATTAATTTTCTACTTTATGAGAATCTTTATGAGCAATTTATGCAATATTATTTCTTTAAATGTTATGCATGGATATCCTTTATTCTTTACAGTATTTAATTTGGTGTGTAAAGTACGGCTTACACACAGAAGATTAGATTTTAAGTTTTTGCAGAATATAAATTTTATGTTTACAGTTTAGATGGAAATGGGCATACCATCGGTACGACTATAGCACAGAGTTTTAGTAGGCCTGTCTTGGTTATGGAAAATATATAATAGCGTCATCTATTGTTCTAACTCTCTATGCTAGTACACTTTGTGTGTATTGAACGGGACACATTGGGGTAATTAATTTTATACTTTCTATATAAATTAATTTATACCCCAAGGTAATTATGAAGAGTGCTTATGCTCTTAATCTTAAAATAATTATTGCTTTACGTATATTTAATATTCGTTATTTTTATTCATTAGATAGTACGATCTTATATTAGTCTATATTCACAGTGAGTTGGATAGCGATATTATTTATATGGTATATAATAATTATTAATGAAATCCACGTCTCGAATTATCAGAATTGACGATATCCCCTTAAGGAAGCTTATAAGTTTTGACCAGGCCAAACCTTGCAGGTGGATTTAATTATCCGGCGGTCAAATAAGTTAAGTGGAAGGGCTTAAAGAATTTAAAGATGCCGATTAAATTAAATTATTAGTAATTAAATTTAATTGCCGGGTACCAGGAATCTTAACGTGGAGAGATGAGTTAAACATTTAATAACAGGAGCTCAATGCAAGTTGGTCTTGAGATTATGGCTTAGAGTGCAATTACAGTTCTTTAATGGTGTGAACTGTAATTTAGTATTTTATGAAAATTGTAGAAATCGCTGCAAGATTTTCATAATTACAGATATTGCTGAGAGGTTTGCTTAATTACGAAAATCGCTAGATTCGTATTTGGGTTACACTAGAAGTCTTTATCATAATTACTCCACAGGTCTTTGCTGTAGCCTTATAAATATGCAGGTAGACTGAACCAAATTCATAACTTGTCTTCAAGACTAAAGATGACCAAGTTTTGCCTGTACAAGTTCTCGAAGAATCGTAGCCCACACTATATTCGGGAATTGCATAAGGGAATACAGTAGAAGGTCTGACGGGAGCTTTAACTTGAAATCAAAATCGTAGTTGGAGAATCGACAAAAAAATGGTATTCTTCTAATTTAACTGTGGTTGCACGGGTTTTTATTTTGATTGTTAGACATCAAAAGTTTTATCTAGACCCTGTTTCGGCGATTGCCCGTCCAGTTATTTTTATCAAAAATCGTTTATAAAAATAATGATCTTGACAGTTTTGCCTCAAACACATACAAGTATGTGATGCCATTGATGCAATGCAAATGCTCAACCCAATAAAACACCTAGAATCATAACATAGATTCCACGCTGAAAATTTTCAGAGTAGACTTTATGGGAGTTGATCACAAAAGTAATCATTGCACCTCGTTGCGAATAGTAAATGCATCGCTAAGGATTTATGCCACAGTTATTTTACTCAATGGCAATGGCATGGGGTCTTAGCCACATTCCGGGCCAACAAAATCCAAATCCAATAATCAATCAACATATAATAAATTAGTTTGTCCCACCTTAAGACTCATGATACCTTTGTCGGTGTCAACCCAAAGTCTAAGCTATCGAAACTAGAACACTAGCGAGGAACCCGTGGTGCCCAACAATATCCATGATAAACAATTTTCTAACACCGGGGACACGCCCAGGGTGCTCACTGGGAATACATCTCAAAACAGTTACAAAACTAGCAACTAGGGATGCCCTAAACTCAGAACTGAGAAAGATAACAACTCCAACATATCCTAACCCACAATGGTAGATACAGAAAAGGACTCCAATATGCCAGAATGTAAATGTTACAATGCCTATGATATATAACATACATCTCAAGTACAACTATTTATAGCATGGAATTAAACTAAGTATGGCATAACACATAGTACAACTCATTAAAGCCCTAAGTACAAGCATCTGAAGCATAAGACACAATTCTGAAGACATGGTTCAAACTTTATAGCATGGATTCTAAGTATCATATAATCACTTTAAAACATTAATAATCCAACTTAAATCAATTAAAACATATATTTTAAGTCCCACAACAAAGACATGTCAACCACACACTTAACAACTTAAGGGTTAACATTCAAGTATCAATTTTAAAAGGACAACAGTGTTTTGGGGTACCTAGACTTTGAGTTACGTTCAAGTTTTTTGTCGGAATTTAGATAAAAATATTTCCTACAATGTTTATGTTTAACACTAAGGTAAAATTCTAAGGTAAATAGGTAAATAATTTCATTTAAGTGAAAATGGTTCAGCATTTTACAGAGAAAAGTACAGAAAAAGTACCTTAGTTGGTCTCAATTTTGGGGCATCAAATCAGGTCCTACAGGTCTGCTTTTTGGATATGTTCTAATTTAATATGTTCCCTAAAATTATCATGAATAGTTCTAAGGATAATTATTTGAAACAAATTAGAGATATAAGCCATTAAGTAAAATAGGTTCAGTCACCTACAAAACATACAATAGAATCTGTTTACAACGGATAGTTTAAAAATAGTTTGAGGGACTACCTAGGGGTATCTAGGTCTAATTGTTGGAAAGTAATTATTTCAATATGTTACCTATATTTTTCATGAAAATCACTTTTGGATTAGACCACTAAAAATAGGGGTTTCTGGTCATATAAAAATATGTGACAAAGGGCTCTGTTACTCACAGATCCACAACAGTGACTTTAAAATGTGTTTTGACCTATCTAATCTCAAAATATTGGGCTCCTTTTTGGTGGACCGTAAGATAGACATGTTATCTACAACTTTCATGTTTTGACCTAAGCTCAAATCTCGTTCTAAACTAAGGTGTTTAGGTCTGTAAAACTGAGTGGTAAGATACTGACATACTTTGGCAAAAATGACATATCTCGAGTTCCACTCATTAACATCCCTTTAAACCAATTTTGTATGGAAGCTAACATCAAAACCTAGGTCTGGATCTAAAGAATACACTTAGATCATTTTTCTATATTTAGTTACGAAATTCTCAAATTCGGGGCAGAAAGTAAAAAATGCTCAAAATCAGGCCTTTGAGAGTTCTAGCATCCTAGCTCATGGTATGCCCATATATGGTCCTTATTCTTTGCAGTCATGTGTATTAGACTCAAATATCATTGTTCCAAAACTTGTATAAATTAACAAACTCAAAAATAATAATATGTAACCACTCACACTAACATACTAAACAAGAATAGCCCCTATTTCACCTCTATGACGCCTTTTTGGTCCATTTTCGGTTCTTGTTTTTAGTTGTGTGTTATGAGATGAGTTGAGGGAGATTTAGGGTGATCTTGAAAAGAAAGTTTAGAGGTTTTACTTACTTGTTTGAAGACCTAAAAATGGAGGATGCGTAGGACTTGGCTTTAATGTGGCCTCCTTGGATCCTTCATCCTTTTTATCCTTTCTTCTTCTCTCTCTCCCTCGCTTTGAAGAAAACTTAGAACACTCAAATTTGGTTCCTCACTCTCTCTTGGCCAAAATACATGAAGGAGAATGGGGTGTGCTTGGCTTTTGTTTTATAGAAAAGCTTGTAGTGGATCTAATGATGCTAGGTAAGCTTTAATTTAAATTTTTTGAATTTTAATTGGTTGCATAGCGTGGCCATGGTCTTTTTAAGAAATTTTGTTTTAGATTTGGTAGGTGGGAATTCGGCTATGACAGGCTTGGGGAAGAAAAATACTAATTTTGCATTAATTTAGTGTTTAAGTAAGGTATTAGTACCATATTGTGCAAGAAAATGCTTAAAAATTTAATTTGGTGTATCTTTTTTGTGTCCCTACCTATTAAAATATTTTATATTAATACGCTTATAATTAATTTAGTATTTTCATGGATTATTATAAATTTTATAACAATTAATTAAATAAGTGTAGACTTTTAAGTCAAATTAAGTTAGTTTGACAAGATGAGCCTTTTTAACTTATTTTAGAGTGTCAAAACATTAATAATGATTTGTTTGCTTTTGCTGGCCTATATTGTTATATTATTATGTATATTAATTGTTTAGATCATCTTGGGTCATAATAATACTTGATTTGTATAATTTGTTCTCATTATTGAACTTAAAAAGGCAAAAAGTGACTTTTTGAGCACATACCCCAAGCTGGCTGGCCATTAAGGGCATTGTTGTTATTTTTATTGTTATTTTGTCTTTTTATACTTAATTGTTTTTAAATATTTGATTTAGGACGTCCATGTGTTAAATTTTGAATTTTTAAGATTTTTTCCTGTACGAGGGGCAAAATGGTCATTTTATCTTAATTATGAGAAATTTTGATTTTTAATCTAATATTTCATGTTATTTACTTAATTTAGGATGTTGGGAGTCTTCTATGAGTATTAGGGTCTTTCCTCTTGAGTATTACGTCATTTTAGAGTTTTCAGATCGAATTAGGGTTTCGGGTTGAGTTAGAGCTTCTAATCTTTTAGCGATCTAAGATCTTGTCGGCTAACTGTTGCTAATACTAGGGTTTGAATCGAATCGTTACAATCTATGCCCCTAAAAATAAATTTCGTCCTCAAAATTTCATATCGTACCTCAATCCGTGAACAGCTGGGGATAACTTGCCCTTATTGCTTCTTCTTGCTTCCAAGTTGATTCTTTAATCCCGTTGTGCCTCCAAAGAACTCGAACTAGCGGGATGGTCTTCCCTCAGAGAATCTTGTCATGTCAGTTCATTATCATTACTGGTTATTCTTCGAATGTAACGTCCTCATCAACATGGAGTTTCTTCTAATCCAGAACATGGGTAGGATCAGGCTCGTACTTTCTCAGTATTGACTCATGAAAAATGTTGTGAACACTGGCGAGCTGTGGTGGCAAAGCTAAGCGGTACGCTACTTCTTTAACTTTGGCTAAGATCTGAAAGGGTTCAATGTATCGTGGGGCTAACTTCCCTTTCTTGTCGAAACGTATGATCCCTCGTCGTAGTTGAATCTTCAGAAATACATGATCTTCTTCTTTGAACTGGAGTGGTCTTCATCGGTGATCGGCATAGCTCTTCTGTTTGCTCTGAGCAGTAGCTATTCATTGCTGGATCAGTCAAATCTTTTTGGTAGTCTCTTACACAAGTTCAGATCCAAGAAGTGTGTTCACTTCCACTTCAGTCCAACAAATCGGCGATTGACACAGCCTTCCGTAGAGAGCTTCATATGATGGCATGCCAATGCTGGATTGATAGTTGTTATTGTAGGCAAACTCAACTAACGGTAAGTGCCTTTCCCAATTTCCTTTGAAGTGCATGACAAAAGCCTGTAGCGTGTCTTCCAACGTTTTAATCGTGCATTCAGATTGTCCGTCAGTCTGTGGGTGAAAAGCAGTGCTGAAACAAAGCTCTGTCCCTGGAGCAGCTTTCAAACTTTTCCAGAATAGCGAGGTGGAACGTGAATCTCGATCCGACACGATAGAAAGCAGAATCCTGTGAAGAAATACGACTTTCCAGGTATACCTTTGACTCAGAGCTTTAAGCTTTTCGGATGTTCGAATAGGTAGGAAATGAGCTGACTTTGTGAGACGATCCACGATTACCCAGATAGCATCGTGTCCCACTGGTGATCTTGGTAGTCCAGAGACAAAGTTCATGGTGATGTAGTCCTACTTCCACTCCAGTATCTCCAGGGGTTGAAGGGTTCCTCCCGGTCTTTGGTGCTTGGCCTTCACTTACTAACAGGTTAAGGCATTTAGCCACAAAGCCTGCTATATCCCTCTTCATGCCATCCCACTAATAGTGCCTCTTCAAATCTTGATACATCTTTATACCTCCGGGATGGATAGCAAAAAGTGATTGGTGATGCTCCTTTAAGATATCTCTCCTTAGCTTCTGGACGTTTAGTACAAAAAACCGTCCCAAGTATGTCAGCTGCCCGTGCTTGTTGACTACCCAATCTGGTTTTGATTCCTCCACGATAAGATGCTTTCCAATGAACTCGGACTCCTGGTTATACTTCTAGGCTTCCATGATTTGCTGATGAAGATTTGATGTTGCCACGATTAGACAAAAATAAGTTCCATCTTTCGATTCTAATGGTTGGAGTCAAAACTCATTGAGCGTTCCCTCCATGTCCCACTCCCTTGCTGCTATACAAGCCAGCGTACTCCTCATTTTTCGACAAAGGGCGTCAGCCACCACATTCGCTTTGCCCGGGAGATAGGCTAATGTGAACTGATAATCCTCTAGATACTCCATCCATCGGTGTTGTCTCATATTGAGGTCTTTCTGGGTGAATAGATACTTCACACTTTTTTGGTCGGTGAAAAGCTCTAACTGTTCTTCGTATAGATAATGCCCCCATATTTCAATGCAAACACCACTGCTGCAAGCTCTAGGTTGTGGGTGAGATAATTCTGCTCATGAGGTTTCAACTGCTTCAATCCGTAAGCTACTACTATACTGCTCTGCATCAGCATGCATCCTATACCCTCCTTAGACGCATCACAATACAATGTATATCCAACCTCTCGTTCAAGTATGACCAGGATAGGAGCATTGGTCAATCTTTTCTTAAGTTCTTGAAAGGCCGTCTCACACTTATTGTTCCATTCAAATTTTACTCCTTTTTGCATTAATCTTGTCAATGGTCATGCTAATTTCGAGAAATCTTGGATAAACCTATGATAATATCCAGCTAATCCTAGAAAGCTACAAACTTCGAAGACATTTCGGGCTGACTTCCATTCCAAAACAGCTTCTACTTTGGTTGGATCCATAGCTATCCCTTCTTTAAACACCACATGTTCTAAATATTCAACTTCGTGTAACCAAAACTCGCACTTGGTAGCTTTAGCATAGAGTTGTGAATCCTTTAGCTTCTGCAAAACAATCCTTAGGTGCTGCTCGTGCTCTTCTTCGATTCTTGAATACACCAAGATGTCGTCTATGAAAACCATTACGAACTGGTCGACGTAGGGTTGAAAAAGCTTATTCATCAGACTTATAAAGACTCCTGGGGCGTTGGTTAAACCAAAGGGCATAACTACGAACTCGTAATGTCCATATCACGATTTAAAGGCTATCTTTGGGATATCTTCCACATTAACTCGAAGTTGATGATAACCTGAGTGAAGATCAATCTTTGAGAAACAGGCTGACCCTCGAAACTGGTTAAAGAGATCGTTTATACGGGACAAAGGGTATCAATTTTTGATTGTTACTTTATTCAGTTGACGATAGTCGATACAAAGGCGTAAAGTTCCATCCTTCTTCTTGGCGAATAACGCTGGTGCTCCCCATGGCGATGCACTTAGGCAGATAAAACATTTACTGAGCAACTCTCGAAGGGGGTCCATTAACACCTTTAGTTTAGCAGGAGCCATTCGGTGTGCTGCGATTGAAATCGGTGCGGTTTCAGGTTGGAGCTCTATTGAAAACTCAATCTCATGATGTGGGGGTAATCCGAATAGTTCTTCTAGGAACACATCTTCATACTCGTACATGACTCGCAGTAACTCGGGGGTTGATAAGGCGTTCATACTAGCAAGCAGATATGTTAACTTTCCTACGAAGTTACTGGATTTACACTTCTTCGCACTACTCGGGGTTACGGTTTTGCGTCGTTCACCTTGAATTCGTACAGTAGTGCCATCCTCTGCTTGTGCGCATATCTTCTTCTGTCGATAATCGATGATAGCGCGATGTCCAGAGAGCCAATCCATTTTGAGGATTACGTCATAGCCGTTAAAATCCATGACTCGTAGGTCGCGCGTCATATAGATGTCGGTCACTCTCAACGTACATGTTCTATAGATAGAGTCTACACGTGCTTGACCTCCTAAGGGTGTGGCGACACTTAGGGTCTGCTCTAAGGCTTTGGGTTTCAAGAGCAAAGATCGCATACAAGCTAAAGATATAAAAGAATGGGATGCTTTGAAATCAAATTGCACTTTCACTAAGGTATTAAACAGCATGAACATACCTTGTATAACTTGGGTGTCTTCTACCTGCTCTTCTTGCAGAGCAAAGATGCGCCCTTCAATTGGTTAGTTTCTATTGTTGTTCTTGGCATTCCCGATTCTCATTCCATTGCTCGGACCTCCCTAGGGCCTCTGATTCTTGTTGAGTGGCAGCTTTCCCCTCCCATTGTACGAGTGAGCTATTGGCCTGGTGACCTGAACTGGGTGTGGGTACCTTGGCGGTTGGTTCTGGGGTTACCTCTACTGTTGAGGTTGATTGTTCAGATTCCTCTTCCTTAGGCACGAGTAGTCGATCCTCTTGTGTCTCGGTTGCTGGCATTCATAACCAAGAGTAGAGAAACCCCTTAGTTGTTCTTGCCTGTTGTCCTAGTGGTACGACTTCTTGGGAACAAATTCTCGGGTGCTCCTTACAGTTCCTCCAGAGCTGGTGTTTCCTTTCTTCTGGTTTTAAATTTTCCTTGAATTTGCTAGATCAGTTTTAGCTAGCAAAGCAGCTCGTATAACATGAGTATACGTTGGGAGTTGTGGGCAAATCTCCCTCGCTCAGATAGATGGTTCTAGACCCCACTCGACATTCTATGTCTTTGATTCCTCGCCCAGTACAATAGTTGCAACAAAACGGATTAGCTCCTCAAAGCGATTAACGTATTGAGTCACTGTCATTGATCCCTATTTGAGCTCTAGAAACTCACGGATCTGCCGTTAAAGAAAAGGGGCTGGGAAATACTTTTCTTAAAATAACCCTTCAAACTAGTCCCATCTTATAGCTGCTACGTCATGCGTGTTGTTAATCATGGACCACCAATGATTAGCCTCTCCTCCCAATTGATGTGCTGCTAAGGCCACTTGGTCTGCCTTGACTTGAATAAAGAAAAAAAGAAGAATGTTATGATTTTGAGAGTTGTTTCTGTTCTTGATTATTTCTTATATTTTGATAACTTGTGGAGATAATTTGAGGTTTTTAAAACTACTTATAGAGATTCCAACAGTAAACACTTGCATTTCATTCCAACACATAACCAGTACAAGGTTTTCAAAGAGTTCACATAACATTCATACAACTTTCAAGCAAAAGGAAAAGTATAATGCCTAGCGTACTAAAGTCTAAACAAACAAATGTGGATGGAAGTGGCGGATGATAGCCTCACGTTACCAAGTCGCTTCGTATGTGTTGTAGCAACGCTACTGCACCTCAACGTGCCAAGCGTTGGTCGGTCCTATTTACATTATGTTGGTTATTGCTGCCAGAATTTCCTGGTACGTCTCTGAGTCATCGAAATTGATGACCGAGTCGTGTGGATCAATAATTCCCCTCTCGTCCTTCGGCCTCTGAGGCTACATCCACTTCGCAGTAGCATATCTCCGAGTCGTGCCTTAAATTCGAGAGGAAAGTCCAGACGATAAAGTGTTCTGCTACTCCTCTCGATTACTCGTATGGGTCCCATGAAGCAAGGAAAGGCCTACGGTATCCTCCAAGTACACATCTTTTCTGGGAAAACTCTGGCGTTTACCTACTCTCCCACGTGGTAGCCCTGGTAATCCTGGCGGCCGTAGTAGATAGCAGCGTCAATGGTCTTGTCTTCATCAAATTCAGGTGGAGGTGCCTCAAGCTAGTCATAGAGAAAAATAATTACCCCTTCTTCTTCATCATCCTCGTCCTTATCCTCATCATCGTCATCATCCTTGTAATTGGCCATGTCTGGTTCTTCGTCTGCATCTACCTCATCGTTCTCATTCTCTTGGTTTATCTGCCAATCTTTCAAAAAAATACAAGCTAAGAGAACGACATTGATTGGGTCTTGTTCTTCCACAGGCACTTCTTCTGGATATTCCTCTGGGTCTTAATCTTCTGGGTCAGGTGCTTGCCACGGTTCTCTAGCCGATTCAGCATTGGATGCCATCCTAAGAGAAGAAAGATCAGGGAGAGAAACATAAGGTAAGAATTTTATGTGGTTTGAATTATTAGTGATAAATTAATAGTATAGACACTATATAGAGCTTCTACGCTGCAGAACTCGTAGTCTCCCATAACCCAAGGTCCGAAACTCACTAAACCTAGGCTCTGATACCAATTGTGGCGCCCTGTCCTCCAGGTACGTCGAGACACACATAAGTATAGATAAGAAAAATATTCTAGCCATTCATTCATATTTGCATATCATAAATATTACAGCATAAGAGTTCCAAACAGTTCAAAAGCACAAGCATTTACAGTTTCACCATAGAATTTACAAAAAATACAGTATGCGTCGAGAAACCAAACAGAAAAAACAAAAATAGAAGACTTCAATCTTCAGCAAGCATCATCGGGGTCCCCTTGCTCCTGGAACTCACCCAGGTACTCGTAGCCTTCCTCTCCTTCCTCGGGGGGTTCTTTTTCAAAGATTTCTTTTGCCTCACCTGTGGCGTAATGCAATGAGCCAAAGCCTAACAGGAAATACTCTAAACCTTCTAACTAATCTCAACTCACAAAATATTCCACAACGCATATCATTTAACACTTAGTACATTTTAAAGTTAAGGAGGCAGAAAAATTTGACAATATTAGCATGGCAAGCAGATATAAGAACAAGCATACAAGTATGTGATGGCATGGATGCAATGCAAATGCCCAACCCAACAGAACACCCAGAATCATAACATGGATTTCACGTCGAAAATTTCCAGAGTAGACTTCATGGGAGTTGATCACAAATGCCATTATCACGCCTTGTTGTGAATAGTAAATGCATTGCCTAGGCTTCACACCACAGTTGTTTTACTCAATGGCAATGACGTGGGGTCCGAGCCACCCTCCAGGCCAACCAAATCCAAATCCAATAATCAATCAACATATAATAAATCGGTTTATCCCACCTTAAGACTTGTGATACCTTTGTCGGTGTCAACCCAAAGTCTAAGCTATCGAAACTAGAACACTAGCGACGAACCCGTAGTGCCCAACAATATGCATGATAAACAATTTTTCAACACCGAGGACACGCCCAGGGTGCTCACATGGAATACATCCTAAAACAGTTACAAAACTAGCAACCAGAGACGCACTAGTTTTAGAACCGAGAAAGAGAATAACTCCAACATATCCTTGCAGGCATTTTTTTTTGTTGGAGATTAGGAGGGAGAACGCTCCGGATATCCATCGTTTTTGGAAAATGTTCATTTTCTATTTAAAATGAAATATCCAAGATATCCAAACGCATTTTTAAAACAAAATGCAGTCGTCACTTGATTTTTGAAAAAAATCAAGAAAAAAAGAAGAAGGCTGCGGGTTTTTTAAAAGCGTAACCAGAGAAAAAGAGGGTTCACGGGCTAAAGTACGAGAAGGGAAGCTGTTAGGCACCCTTCTTGCCTAACCGTGAGGTTAGCCTCTATTTTGTCAATGTTGGTTCTTATTATAAACTTTTTTAAAGGTAACATATACAAAGCGGGAGGTTGAAGAGAGTTCAAACAAAAGCAAACAACAATGCAAAACGTAACTACGATTCTCAAGGTCATGCAATTTGGTTATTATTTCTAGATATGGCACACGTATAATTTGAGCATAGCAAAGCGAAAAGCATGCGAGTGAGTAATAAAATAAACAAATAAATACCTAAAAGACATGCAATAAAGTTTTAGTTTTTAACATGCTATAAACAGGCTATACAGAACAAAACAAAAAAGATTAAAACACTATTTCAAGCTACTAGATATACACAAAATATACGATCGTGGCAACTAATGTTACGGCCGTGAGAAAATAAGGCACAAAACTGGCAGCCATGCCAAACATAGGGCAATTGCGAGAAACATGATGGAAAATACTCATGGCCGTGACAAACAAAGGTCGCAGTTGTGGTTTTTTGAAAGTCCAAAAAAAGGGGAACACGGAACGCCCAAAGAAGGCTCAAATGTATAGGATAAGCAGGGCAGAGGCTATGACCTATTGATTCTAAGTCAAATCCATCACCCTTCATTTGATATACAAATTATAACTCAAAACAAAATATACATGATGTAACAACCCATCTCAAACCCTAGTATTAGCGATGGATAGACAAAGAGAACTTAGATTGCTACATGAATTGTAAAAACCCTAATTAACTCGAAAATCCTAATTTGACCCGAAAATCCTAAAAAGATCAAATACTCAGAGGCAAAGCCTTAATACTCAAAAAAGTCTTGGGACAGCTTAAATTAAGTAAATAATATAAAATATAAAATAAAAAATAAAAAATTCTCATAATTAGGGTAAAATGACCATTTTACCCCTACTACAGCAAAAAGTAATAAAAATCTAAAATTTGACATATGGATATCCAAAATCAGATATTTATATACAATTAATTAATAAAAGATAAAATAATAACAAAAATGACCAAATTACCCTTGTATGGCTGGCCACCTAGGGAATTGTGCTCAAAAAGTTATTTTTTACCTTTTTAAGCTTAAAAATGAGAAAAAGATGTATAAATTAAACATTATTATAACCTAATACTTTTTATTCAAGTAATATATATAATAATATAATAATATAGGTCAACAAAAGCAAACAAATAATTATTTAAAATCTCTACACAATAAATAAGTCAAAAAGTCAATTATAGTCAAACTAACTTAATTTAACTTAAAAGCCTACACATATTTAATTAATTGCTATCAAAATTATAATAAATCATGGGAAGACTAATTTAATTATGAACACATTAATATAATAGATTTTAGTAAGTTTAGATACCAAAAAGATACATAAAATTAATATTTTATGTATTTTTTTCACAAAATGGTACTAAATATATAATTTAAATCATAAAATAATGCAAATTCAGAACTTGAGCCTCCCAAACTTGCCATGGCTGAACCCCACCTGCCAAATTTGATTTCTCAATGTCTCAAATAGACCACACCTCTCATGCACTCAATGAAATTCAAAAAAAATTAAATTAAAGCTTACAACCATCATTAAAACCACTAACCTATTTTTCTATAAAAACTAAGACCCAAACACCCCATTCTCCTTCATGTGGTTCGGCTGAGGGAGTGAGAGAGAGAGAGAGACCAAAATTTTCCAAGTGTCATAAGAGAGAAGAAAGAGAGAAGAAGGAAGGAAGAAAGAAGGAGCAGGGAGAGATCAAGGAGAGAGTATTATGGCTAAGTCCCACTCTTCTTCAACCTTTTGAGCATCCAATAAGGTAAGTAAATTTCCTAAAACCCTCTGTCAATATCTCATAAAATAGCCCTCAATCCATCTCTATAATCAACCCTAAGAGCAAGAAACAAAGATCAACTCAAAAATGTGTCGCGGGAGTAGATTATGGACTGTTTGTGTAAAATTAAGCCTTGCATGTGCTTGCATGTGAATATTTTTGAGTTTTATGACTTGAATATGTTATGGGGTTTTGGTTTGTATGATTATATGATATGCATGCAAAGAAAATACCTGATTTCTTGGGTTTACCAACATTCTGTCAAAAACTTTAAAACATCATAACTAATTATAAAAAAATGATCTAAATGTGATTTTTATGTCCAGACCTAGCTTTTTAAGTTCTCATTTATACAAAATTGGTTTAAAATAATTTTGTTAGGTAGAACTCCAAATATACCATTTTTATCAAAGAGTGTTAGATTTTGACCACTTTGAGTTGCAGACTTAAAAATCCTAAGTTAGAGTGAGAAACAAGCTTAGATCAAAACATAAAATTTGTAGATAACACATTTATCTTATTGTCCACCAAAAATGAGCCAAAACTATGAAGTCTTGATAGGTCAAAACACTTTCCAAAGTCACTATTGTGTTTTAGTGACTGATAGAGCTCTCTGTCACACCTTTTTGTGAGACCAAAAATCTAAGTTTTTAGGAGCCAGATCCAAAGGTGGTAAACATTAAAAATGTAGTTAGCACATTAAACTAAATACTGAGTAAAAATCATCCTAAAATACCTTCAGATAATACCTCAAAGGTTTTGAGTATTCTCTATTGAAATCCTATTCTGCAGACTCTTTTTAGGCTGACTGAACCTATTTTATAAATTGGCCAAAATCACTAATTGTTTCCAAACAACTTATCCTAGCACAAAACATGAAACCTGTAGGGGACACCTTAAGATAAAACCTCACCAAAAATCATATATATATATATATATATCCCTTAAATTGATGCCCCAAAATCGAGGCCAACAAAGGCCAAATTTTTGCACTTTTCTCTGTAAAGTGCTGAATGGTTTTCACTTAAATAAAACAAATGACCCATTTTTCCTAGGATCTGACCTTAGTGTTAAATATGAAAGTTGTAGAAAATATTTTTATCTAATTGGTGTTCAAAAATCAGAAATTAAATCCATGCGTAGGTACCTCAAGACACTGCTGTAACTTTAAAATTGACACTTGAACAATTGCCTAAATTTGGCTAAGTGTAAGAATAGCATGTTACATTTTGGAACTTGAATACATGGACTTCAAATGATTTATGAGAGTAATTGGTGTATGAATTTAACAATGTCATGATTGGGAATCAAGCTAATAGGTTGGATCCATGCCACATAAATTATGATTTACGCTTCGCATGCTTGTACTTTATGCCTAGTGAGCTGTACCATGTGCCATATTGTGTTTATATGCTATGCTATAATTAATTGTACACAAGAAACATATTGCACATCATGAGCATTCCTACATTGCATCTTGGGTTATCGGAGTCCCCTTTCGTACCTATCATTGTGGGTTGGGTGATATAAAATCATTCCTTCTGTGATTGTGGATCTAGGGCATCCCTGGTTACCATATTTGAAAATGAAATGGGAGATTATTTATGATAAAAAAGGAAATTAGGCACACTGGGTTTGTCACTAGCTTTAATTAGACTTTAGATTGACGCCTAACGAGCATACTGGTCCTTACGGTGGGATCGGTTAGCCAGTAATAGGATGAATAAAATTGGATAAAGGCCAGTCCCCATGCTATTGCCATTGCGTAAAACGGCTAAGGCATGTAGCCAAGGTGAGGGTTTACCTTTCGCAATGAGGCGAGGATAGGTCCGGTGATTAGGTCCTATTAAGTCTACTCTGTAATTCTCGACGTGGAATTTATGATATTATTCTAGAAGTATGTTGGGTTGGGCAACTGCATTGCATTCATCTGCATCACGCACTCGCACAATTGTTCTTATATATGCTTATCCTATTGAAAATGATAAATTATCTGTCTCTTTATTCTTAAATTTGTATTAGGTATTATACGATATGTATTGTAGGATATTTTATTGTGAGTTTGTTAGACGGTTTAGGAAATTAGCTTCTGAGCTCCGGCTCATGGCATTCGTGCAATAGGTGAAGGAGATAAACAATTTGAGGAAGGGTGTGTTCGTAGGAGAAGAAGACTTCGAGGAGCAGGGAGAGTGGCAGGAGCCAGCTGACCCCAATAATGCCGCTTGAAGACGTAGAATATTCACTTTTTGATCCTTTGTTCAGTTTCCACAAACATATTGTAACTTTTGTTAAATTCTCTAAAAGACTGTAATCATTACGTATTTTGAACAAATTTTGAACCTTTAATGATGTTGTAATATTCGTATGTAATTATGAATGCATAGTTACAATATCTCCCTTATTTATAATTACATATGTCCCGACGTGCCTAGAGAACGGGGCGTCGCAGTTAGTATCAGAGCCTAGATTTAGTGAACCTTCAGGCCTTAGGAGATGGGAGATTACGAGTTCTATAGTGTAGAAGATCTGTAGAATATCTGTACTATTAATTTATCACATAATTTTAACAACTTAAAATCTTTACCTAGGGGTTTTCTCTATATTTTCTTCTTAGGATGGCGTTCGATGGAGAGCTGGCTGGGGAACCATAGGCAGCACCGGGACCTGAAGACTCAGATTCTGAAGAAGATCCAGAAGAGGACCCATAGGAGATACCTATGGAGGAGCAAGAACCTATTGACGCCGTCCCTTTAGCTTGGGTTTTCCCAGAGGAATGGCAAGCCAATCCAGAAGATGAAGGAGATGAGATGGAGGCAGACGAAGAACCGAACGAGAAAGATTTTAATGCGATGACGATGGTGACGACGACGATGAGGACAAGAACGATGACTAAGAAGAAGTAGCGATTACCTTCCCATACGATCAACTTGAGGCACCTCTGCCCGAGTCTGATAAAGATGAGACTGTGGATACCGCCATCTACTATAGCCACCCAGAGTTCCAGAGTTTTTATGTGGGAGATCGGGTGTATGTCAGGATCTATCCAGAATATATGTGTATGTGGAGAAAACTAGAGGCTTTTCTGCACTACATGGGACCCTTACGTGTGATCGAGAAATGAAGTCGAAACCTCTACCGCTTAGACTTTCCACCCGGATTCAAGACGCATCTGGGGGACATGTTGATTATAGGATGGATGCTGCATCAGAGGCCAACAAATGAGAGAAGAATTATCGACCCGCGTGATCCTGCCATCAACTTTGACGACCCCGAGACATATCGAGACACTCCGACTGCCATAACCAATAGAGTACAGATGGGGCTGCCTAACGCTTGGCATGTCGAGGTGGAGTGGGGTTGCTACAACATCACTGAAGTGACCTGGGAACGCGAATCAATTGTCCGTCACTTTTATCCACATTTATTCGTTTAGATGTGTACTGTGTGAACTTTTTACAAACTTGTATTGACTATGAGTTGAAATAAAATGCAACTTTTTGATGTCGAAATCTTTATAAATACTTCTGTAAACTTTGACCTAGCTTTATAAAATCTCAAAATACGATAAATAATTAAAAACTACAATAACTCCCAGAATCATAACACTCTTTTTCTTTATTCTAGAATGGCAGGTAGAAGACCTAACCACCGACAAGAAAATGAACCTACAAACGATGAGGTACCGGGACTAGCTCAGGTGTTACGAGAATTAGCCGCTAGCATCAACCGCCCACATGTACGTGACCGAGCCTGGTTTCTGTCGAAACTAGGAAGCCAGCGAGCCCCGATGTTTCGAGGGGGAATAGAAATGAGACAGGCAGAAGAATAGCTGAGAGCAGTCAAGAAACTATTCAACTCAATGGGAGTCCAAGATGAGACCGATCGAGTGGCTTTAGCTGCCCACCTATTGGAAGAAGAAGCCGATCATTGGTGGACTCTGGTCACCAACACCCAGGAAGTAGCGACCTTGACGTGGGAACAGTTTGAGAGTCTATTTTTGGAGAAATATTTCCCAGCCCCTTTTCGTCAAGTGCAGATCCGAGAGTTTTTGGGGCTCAAATAAGGGATAATGATCGTGACGCAGTATGTGAATTGTTTCGAGGAGTTGAGCTATTTTGCCACAACAATCGTACAGGGCGAAGAATCGAAGGCGCAAAAGATTGAATGGGGCTTGGAGCCATCTATACGAGCAAGAGTGATCTACTTATAGCTTCCCACCTACACTCAGGTGGTGTGCGCAGCCTTGTTAGCCGAGACAGATCAAGCAGACTCCAAGAAAACATGGAGCCAGAATAAAGGAAGTGCCAGCTCCGGAGGACCGGTGAGGAGCAACCAAACCTTTATCCCCAAGAAACTGTATCACTAAGAGTACTAACAAGGACAACCAAGGGACCCTTTTGCAACATCTATGGTATGCTTTGAGTGCAACTGACCTGGGCCTAAGAGGTATGAGTGCCCGCGCCTCACACAGAGAAATCTGAGCAATCAACCCCAATAGTGGAGGCAGCCCCAAACCCAGCAGCCTAGGTTTCCACAACAAGTCCAAGTCACCAGGCCCGCTATTCAGCCACAAAATGGAAGAGGAAGACCACCTCTTAACAAGAATTAGAGACCACAAGGAGGTTCGGGCAACAGACTAAAGACTGGAAATCCCAAGAACAATAATGGAATCAACCAATGGGAGGCCGCATCTTCACGCTGCAGGAAGAAGAAATAGAGAACACCCAAGTCATACAAGGTATGTATATCAGATTCGAGGTCTCTGCCATGATTAAGCTTGAAATGAGACGGATGAGGGAGAAATTCCAAAACGTCATAGAGGCAGTAAAAGGTAAGATGGCCGGTGGTGTGGATGAACTTGTGCAGAGGACCGACCTCCCATTCTCGCCTATGATAATGATGGAACCCTTTCCATCGAAGTTCAAGATGCCCCAGATGGAAGCATTCGATGGGACAAAAGACCCCGTGGACCACTTGAAAACTTACAAGGCTTTCATGCATCTCCATGCGGTCCCCGACAAGATCATGTGCCTAGCATTCCCAACTACCCTGAAAGGATCAGCTCGTGTCTCGTTCAGTCGCCTCAAGCCCGAATCAATCAACACGTTCATGTAACTCAACAAACTATTCGTAGGGCACTTTATTGGGGGACAGAGGCAACGCTGATCGGCCACTTACCTACTGAACATCAAACAGGCAAGTGGAGAATCGCTCAAGGATTACACGTCTAGATTCAACACCGAGGCACTCCAAGTAGATGACATGGACGACAAGGTGGCTCTAGTAGCATTCATAGGAGGGATGCAACCCACTAAGTTCATGTTCTCTCCATCCAAGGCACCGCCCTAGAGCATGGCTGACCTAATGGCCAAAGCCCAAAGGCACATGAACGCGGAGGATGCGATGAACGCTAGAAAAGATAAGTCTTGGCCTGAGCCAGAAAGGAAGCCTGAACGTTAACAACCGAGTGAACCAAGCTGATTAAGGAGGCCGAGAAAGGCTAAAAGAGTCAATCTCGACCAGTCAGACAACAAAAGGTCGCGAATTCCCCCCAGCTGCTTTGAGATGTATACTCTCCTAAACACACCATCTAACTAAGTTTTGTTTCAGATATATGACGACCCTAATCTAAAATTGCCAAAGAGGCTGAGGACCACACCAAACCGAAGGAATAAAGATAAGTACTGTAGGTTCCACAAGAACCATGAACACAACACTGAAGACTACTTTGATCTAAAGGAGCAGATATAAGCATTGATTTGGAAAGGCCTGCTACATCGACTCGTTACTGATCGACTAGGCAAAGGGAAGCCAAGGAAGACACAAGAGGGACCTCAGGAAAATCAGGAGATAGCTGGAGAGGTTCGAGTCATAGCTAGTGGATTCGCAGGAGGAGGAGACACCAGCTCTTCAAGACGAGCACATTCAAGAAGATTGTGAGCAAGATCCCAATGGAAGTCCTCACCACTAATTGCTTGGTAAGGAGCAAGGTAGATGAAAGGGAGGAGGTGATCACCTTCTCAAACTTTGACGGAGAAGGGATTCAGCATCCCCACGATGATCCCCTGGTATTCACAATGGTACTGGCCAACTACTAAGTACGGAGGATACTAATAGACAATTGGAGCTCAGGGAATATCTTATTTTTGAAAACCTTCAATCAGCTCAACATCGATAGAAATCGGTTGACCCCGATCAAATCCCCCCTAGTGGGGTTTACTAGAGAAAGGATCCAACCCCTCGGTCCCTTTGGTGCCATTGAGCTGCCCTTGACCATGGGGGTTAGCCCGAATCAGTCCACTCAGCAAATCACATTTCTAGTTGTTGACTACCCCTTAGCGTTTAATGCCATACTAGGAAGAACAGCCATCAACCTTTTCTAAGCGGTTAAATCCACGTTCATCCTGACCATAAAGTTCCTAACTCTACATAGGATCGAACAACTCAAAGCTGATTAGCTCACTAAGAGGGAAGGTTATGCCACCTCCCTCAAGAGCCCAAACAGCAAGGAATTGCTGACAATCAAAACATTGGAATTCCCATAAGAAAACAGGAGGGAAAGACCCGAATTGACCTAACAGCTCCTCGACCTCCCCCTCAATGCAAATCGACCAGACCAGAAGGTATTCGTCAGTGGTCTTTTTCCTAAACTCGAGCAACGACAGCTACTGCATTCCTCAGGCGACATCAAAAAGTGTTCACCTGGACGCATGAAGACATGCCAGGCATAGGAGCAGAGGTTATAGAGCATTGACTCAATGTAAACGCGAGTTATCGATCGGTCAAACAGAAACCAAGGACTTTTGCCAAAGAAAGAAATGAAGGGATCTCTACCGAAGTTAACAAACTGCTAGAGGCAAAATTTATCAAGGAGGTACAGTATCCTGAGTGGCTGGCGAATGTGGTTTTTGTGAAGAAGCCCAACAAAAAATGGAGAATGTGTATGGACTTTACTAACCTGAATAAGGCTTGCCCCAAACATAGTTATCCCCTACCCAAGATTGACCAATTGGTGAACTCTACAGGTGGGCACGAATGCCTCAGCTTCATGGATGCCTTCTTAGGGTACAACCAGATCAGGATTCACCCCGCCGACTGAGAGAAGACCTCTTTCATAACCGACCGAGGACTCTACTGCTACAACATTATGCCATTCGGCCTCAAGAATGCAGGAGTAACTTACCAACGCTTGGTGAATCACATGTTCAGGGAGTAACTCGGAAGGAATATGAAAGTTTATGTGGATGACATGCTAACCAAAAGCAAGGCAGCCGAGGACCACCTGGTCGATCTCGAGGAGACATTCCGAATACTCAAGAAGTACGATATGAGGCCGAACCTAGCAAAGTGTGCCTTCGGCATCACATGAGGAAAATTCCTTGGTTTCAAGGTGAGCCAGTGAGGGATAGAGGCAAATCCCAAGAAGATCAAGGCGGTCAGAGAAATGAATTCCCCACGAAACACAAAAGAGGTGTAGAAGCTCATGGCAGGATAGCAGTACTCTATCGGTTTGTCTCAAAGGTGACCGACCGGTGCTTGCCCTTTTTCAAGACTTTGAGAAAAGCTTTCGAATGGACAGAGCAGTGTAAGAAGGCATTTGAAGGGCTGAAAGACTACCTCTCCACTCCTCCCCTGTTGTCCCGAACAACCCCAGGTGAGGAATTATTCCTCTACTTAGCCGTGTTTGAGTCCACAGTGAGCGCGTCCCTCATCAAGAAAGACCATAAAGGAATTCAGAAGTCGGTATACTATATCAGCCGAGCATATCGAGGGGTAGAAAGCAGGTACCTTGATTTAGAGAAGCTAGTATTTGCACTAGTTATCTCAGTAAGGAGAATGCGTCTCTACTTTCAGACGCACACCATAATTGTGCCAACCGATCAGTCGTTGCGATAAGTGATGCAGAAGCTAGACCTCTCGGAACGATTAGTTAAGTGGTCCCTAGACATACGAGAATTCATGTGGCGCACCGACTTCTGAGTACGTCAGGACATACATAAGTATACATAAGGGATATTCTAACCATTCATTCATAGATAATAAAGTACTTTATTGCATAATAAAGTTCAAATCTCAACAAAACATCATAATTTAAAATAGGCATTACAGTCATCCAACAAGAATCTTGGATAAATAAAAAGAAACAAAAGGAAATCTACTGCTCCCCAGGAGCTGTGTCGAATACTTGGGGTTCTTCGTACCCTTCCTCTTCAAAATACTCGGGTTCAGCGAAACACACTTCCTTCGAAAAATCTTACCTTTCACTTTCAGCGTAAACACCATCAGCCGAATCTCAAAAGTAAAACACTCCAAACTTCCTCACTAGATTTCAAAACACAAATTCACCACAACAAATATCATCCAAAACCTTAAGCAGTTATAAATTAAAAGACGGGCAAGAGTTAAGATGTAAGGCATGATGAACAGGTAATATGTAAGAGTAATAATGCAATGCGATGCAAAATGCCCAATCCCAAAATGCACCTTGAGACAGAACATGAATTCCATGCCAGGAATTTCAAGAGTGGATTTAATAGGCATTTGATCACTAAAGCCATCATCGCACCTCATTACGAATAGTAAATTCATCGCCGGGCATCATACCATAGCTGTTTTACTCATTGGAAACAACGTGGGGGCGGGCCATCACCTCCAATGAACCAAAAATTAATTATCGTGCACTTATCCAACAAATCCACCTTAAAACCTGTGATGCCTTCGCCGATATCAACACCAAGTCTAGGTTACGAAAGACAGATTGCTAGCGACAAACCCATGGTACCAAAACTAGCATCCATCATAAACAATTTCCTACACCGGGGACGCACCTAGGGTGTAAACCGAGAACAAAGTCCAAAATCACGTATACACCAACAACCAGGGACGCCCTAAACATAGAACCAAGGAAACGGAAACTCCAATGCATCCAAATCCATAAAGGTACGATGAATGTAATAATGATAATGCTCATGGCGATACGATATGCATTCAAGTACAACTACTCATAGCATGGCATGGCAAGGTACAACTCAACATAGCACAAGTACCACAAATTGGAACAAAAAGTACAATTCTCAAATACGATTCAAATTTTAAGGCAATGGTCATGCTTCATCATACATTCATATAAATTCAGTATTTATCCCATTTTGTTCAAATAAAACATTTAAAACAAGTGGCACAACTAAAACATGCCTTATTATACACTTAACAACTCACAAATTAACTTTTAATTACTTATTTGCAAACTACAGTAGGGATTCGTGTTATTTGGAAATTGAGTTCAATTCTGGTTTTTGGTCAAAACCTATATAAAAATATTATCTACAACTTTCGTATTTACTGCTAAGATCATATCCTAAGGCAACTAGGGAAAATAAATTAAATAAGTAAAAACGGTTCAGCATTTTACTAAAAATTTACAGAAAAAGGGTCTCAGTTGGTCTCAGGTTTGGGGCATCAAAACAGGTCCTACTAAGCTAATTGTTGGTTATGTTGTAGTTCAATATGTTCCCTACAAGTCTCATGAATAGTACTTAGGGTAGTTATTTGGAAATAATTAGAGAAATAAGTCATTTTATAAAATGTGTCAATCAGCCTTTAAACACAGCAGAAATAGTGTTCAATCGAGATTTCAGAAATGGTTTAGGCGATCACCCAATAGAGTTTTAATCTTATATTTGGACAGTAATTAGATTGATATGTTAGCTACATGTTTCAAGAAAACTACTTTGGGATTTGGTCAATAAAAACAAAGGATTGTGGTTGCTCTAAAATGTGTGACAGAAGGCTCAGTGGTTTGCTGAACCACAACATTGACTTTCAGAACTTTTTTTACCTATCAAATCTCAATCTTTTAGGATCTTCGTTGGTGGGTAGCTACATATATATGTTATATACAACCTTCATGTTTTGACCTAAGCTCGGATCGTGACTTAAAATAGGGTTTTGAGGTCTGCAAAACCTGCTGGTCTGAAATCAACACACTTTGATATAAATGTTGTATCTCGAGTTCTACTTGCTCAAATTAGCTCAAACAAATTTTCTATGAAAGATAACTTAAACATCTAAGTCTGGACATAACGAACTCACTTAGATCATTTTTCTATCCTTAGTTATGATGTTTCAAAATTCGGGGCAGAAAGTCGAAAAGTAAGAAATCTCAAGCCATATGTGTTCTAACTTCCTAGAATGTGGGGTGTCAAGATTTGTGCTAATCTTTTTGCATGCATGAGTTAGAAACTTAGATATCATCATTCCAGAACCATTAGAAGTCACAACACTCAATAATATCAACATGAATGCATGCTACAAGTCACAAGAATCACAAACAACCCATGGCTCAATACCACAATGCCTTTTTCTTTCTAGTTTCGATTCTTGTTTTCGATTTCATTTTCAGAGATGGGTTGAGGGAGTTTGTGACGTCTCTAATCAAGGAGTTTTGAAGTATTTACTTACCTTAGAATGAGTGGGTGATGATGGATGTAAGGCTAAGACTTGGCATGAGGTATCCTCCTTGCTCCTAGGATTCCTCCTCCTTTTTTCTTCCTTCTTCTTTTTTTTCTTCCCAACACTTGAAGAATACTCAAGCAATCAGAATTCCTGGACTTTCTCTCTCTATATGCCGAAAATGATGTGAGGAGAAGGGGGTGTTTGGGTCTTGTATTTACAGAGGGAAGTTTTGGTGGACACAATGATTTTTTTGTGTAAGAAATTTTAAATTTCTTTAATTTCATTTGGTTGCATGGCATAGGGGATGGTTTTTAAGAAACTATTTCAGACTTGGGTTAGGGAGTTTCGACCATGCCTATTTGGGAGACTTAAAAAGTTACTTTTTGCATTATTTTAATGATTTATTGGGGTTTTGGTGCATTTTTGGGCAAGAAAAGCTTTAAAATTTATTTTTTATGTACCTTTTTAGTATCCCAACTTCATAAAACATATTATATTAATAGTTTTATGATTATTTTAGTCTTCTAATGAATTATTATAATTTTTATAACAATTAATTAACTAGGTGTAAGTAATTATGTCACTTTAAGCTAATTTGACAAGATGTGACTTTTTGACTTATTTAATTGTGTAGGAACTTTAATAATACTTTAATTGCTTTTTCTAGCTTATAATATTATATTATTATTATATATGAATTATTTGAATAATCTTGGGTTATAAAGATATTTGATTGGTATATCTTTTTCTTAATTTAAGCTTCAAATACAAAAAGTGACTTTTTGGCACATTTTTCTAGGAAGAGTCGGCCACAAAGGGATAGTATTATCATTTTTTGTGTTATTTTTCTTTTTTCTACTTATTTGTATTTAATTCTTTAATTTAGGGTGTCCATGTGTTAAATTTTAAATTTTTAAGACTTTTTTGCGATCAAGGGCATTTTGGTCATTTTACCCTTTTATGGAAATTTTTTATTTTTAGCTTATGACAATTACTTATTCTAGAGTGTTAGGAGGTTCTCTGGGTGTTAGGACCTTGTCTCTTGAGTTTTGAACCTTTTTGAGATTTTCAGATCGAATTAGAGTTTTGAATCGAGTTAGGGTTTCGAATCCTTTTTGGTGACCTATAATCTCGTGGGCTAACAGTCACTAATACTAGGATCTGAACCAGGTCGTTACAATCTACCCCCCTTAAAATAAATTTCATATTCAAAATCTCGTATCGTACCTCAATCTGTGAACAGTTGGAGGTGACTTGCCCTCATCGCTTCCTCCCGTTCCTAGGTTGACTCCTCCACTCCGCAGTGATTCCAAAGAACTCGAACGAGCGGGATAGCTTTTCCTCGAAAAACCTTGTCACGCAAATCGATTATCCTGACTGATTGTTCTTCAAAGGTAGCATCCCCATCGACACGAAGCTCTTTCCAATCCAGAACATGCGTAGGATCAGGTGCGTACTTCCTCAACATCGATACGTGAAAATCGTTATGAACGTTAGCGAGCTGTGGTGGAAGAGATAAGCGAAATGCTACTTCTCCAACCTTGGCTAAGATCTCGAATGGTCCGATAAATCTTAGGGCCAACTTTCCCTTCTTGTCGAAATGTATAACTGTTAGGGTTGGTATATTGAAAATCATGTTTTTAGTATTTAATTTTATTTTAATAAAATAATTTTTTATTTTATGAGAATCTTTATGAGCAATGTATGCATATCATTTCTTTGTTATGCATGGATGTCCAATATTCTATATAGTATTTAATCTGGTATATAGAGTACAGCTTACACACAAAAGATTAGATTTTAGGTTCTTGCAGAATATAAATTTTATGTTCATAGTTTAGATAGAAATGAACATACCATCGGTACAACTATTGCACAGAATTTTAGTAGGCCTGTCTTGGTTACGGGGAACAAATAATAGCGTCATCTATTGTTTCGACTCTTTGTGCCAATATACTTTGTGTGTATTGAACATGACATTTTGGATAATTAATTTTATATTGACTAAATAAATTAATTCACACCCCGAGGTTATTATGAATATTGTTTATCATCTTAATTCTGAAATAATTATTGATTTGCGTATATTTAATATTCGTTGTTTTTGATTCATTAGAGGGTGCGATCTTATATGGATTTATATTCTCGATGAGTTAGATAGCGGTATTATTTATATGACGAATATTAATTATTGACGAAATTCACGTCCCGAAAGATTTGGATTGACGATAACCCCTTAAGAAAGCTTATAAATTTTGACCGGGCCAAACCCTGCAGGTAGATTTAATTATTCGATGGTCAAAGAAGTTAAGCGAAAGGATTTAAGGAATATCAAGATGCCGATTAAATTAAATTTTCACTAATTAAATTCAATTGGCGGGTATCGAGAATCTTAACATGGGGAGAAATGATAAACATTTAATAACAGAGCTCAATGCTATATGGTCTTGAGCTTATGGGTTAGAATGTAATTATAGTTCTTTGGTGGTGTGGACTGTAATTCAGTGTTTTATAGAAATTGCAAAAATCGCTGCTGGTTTTCCGTAATTGCAGATACCGCTATGAGGTTTGCTTAATTGTAGAAATCGCTGATACGTGTCTGTGTTCCACTGGAAGTCTTACTCATAATTACTCTCTAGGTTCCTACTGTAGCCTTATATATATGCGGATAGGCTGAACCAATAGCATAACTTGTCTTCTAAGACTAAAGCTGTCTTGATTCTGTCAGTACATATTCTCAGAGGATTATAGCCCACACTATATCTGGAAATCGCATAAGGGAATATAGTAGAAGATTTGACAGGAGCTTCAACTCTGATTCAAATCGTAATTGAAGATTCGACCAGTAAAAATGAATTTTTCTAAATTAACTTCGGATGCACGAATTTTATTTTGATCGTTCATCATCAAAAGTTTTTATATGGAGCCCGTTTTGGCGTTTGCCCATCCAATTAATTTTTTTAGTTAATCGTTTGTAAAAATAAGATCTTGGATGTCTTGTCTCCAACAATTGGTATCAGAGCCATATTATTTTTTATTTTTTGTTATCAAGGTTGGGTAGTTTTAAAACTGTTGCTAAATTTGTTTTATAGGTGTTCTAATCCCGATTTTATAATTGCCATTTATTTTTTCATGTTTGATTGAATGATGTGAATGATGATTATTTTTTTAATCACGGGGGTTGACCGTGATAGATTGAATGTGAGCCTTCGAGACATAAGATTGATGTAATAGTTAGGTTTATGTTTTTAAATATCTATTTAAATTATTTAAGAACAGGTTGAACATGTCCAAGAACACGAAGATCGAAGGCGGCACCGGCAGTGGTTCGGTTTTTAACGGGCCACAGATCATTGTAAGTTTTTGATAGTTTTAAACGGTTTTTTTGTGAGTTTTTTAACAATATTTATGTATAAAAAATGGCATAAAAAATAAGTCAAAAATAACAAGAAAAAATACCAAAACAACCCAATTCCGACTGCTTTGCCGGCGGTGGTTCGGCAATGATTTTTATGATTCTTCGGGCCATTTTTGGGACTATTTTTTGAGAATCTTTCTAAACACAAAATAGCAATAAAACATACATCAAAATACTGTCAAAAAGTAGAAAAAAATTGGGCCGAACAGTGCATTAAAAAAGAAAAAAATAGCAGCATTTGTTTCTGGCGGCGACGGCGCTATAGCAGCTGCTTCCAACCAGATTTTTGATAGTTTTTTGGGCTGTTTTCAAGCAATATTTTTGAAAAAGAGATCCTACTTTTCACGATCATTCCAACGATATAAAATACGTCAAAAACAGAGTTCGGATGAGGTCGGCACGGCCTCGGGAAGTTGGCAATTAAAGGCGGCGGCGCTGGGTGCGGCTGCAGTAGCTTTAGGTAGTATTTTCGGCAGTTTTTTGGGATGTTTTTTAGCATTGTTTTCATAGAAAAATTTTACTTTTTGAGAACTTTCTTTTGATATAAAATACGTCAAAAACCGAGTTCGAAAAGAGGTCGAAAAAGCCCCGAAAATTTGGCAGCGCAGTGCTGTGGCGAGTAGCAACTTTTTTTGAGGTTCGGGCCATTTTTCTGATTGTTTTTCGAGCAGTTTTCGAGAAACTTTTTGACAAAAAAATTTCATATTTCGAGAGTTTTCTAACGATATAAAACTCATCAAAAACGGAGCTCGAATGAGGCGGCGGCAAGGCGGCGCCCGCGGTGGCTGGTGGTGGTCCGGCGATTTCTCTCTCCCGAGGTTGCTTTGTGTTGATTTTTTTATGTATACGAGACTGATATTATATATCAGATAGTATCAAGGAAACCTGATGCAATCAGGACACTAAATCAGAGGCGAACAGGTATTGAAACAGCTGATTCTCTTAGAGAGACTGAAACACCTCAGTATTTCACTTGGA
>JAULJZ010028262.1:0-15262 GCA_032270985.1 Heliamphora pulchella | reverse complement strand
AGCGTCGATACCCATCATAGCGCGAATAATCTCGGCTGTACGAATGGAGTCAGTCTGACCCATCCTCACCGGAGGTGTCCTTAGAATACGGAAGTGGGCATACTCTAAGGACTGCCAAATGATGCGCTCACCGAGGTACCACTCTCTATAGAATGGTCCATTCAGTAAGATAGGAGTCTGGGCAACCTCTTGGCTCTACATTAGATTGGCTCTGGCTCACCCCTTTATGCCAACCCAGATATTCCAGCAAACCTTAAAATGAGAAAATATGTCAGCAAGCAGTACGTACAGAAAATGAGAAGATGGGAATGAGCATGAACGTAGGGATTTACCTGGTAAGGAGTAAGAGGGTTTAGGAAGTAACGATCATCATCAATGTTCTTCCTGTAAGGCTTCGTACCCCAATAACGTGTAGCCCATCGGAGTGCCAAGGGAATCACAAGGGGGTTATCACAGGAGTTCACTGACTGGCACATACACAAGAACTCATACGCCTAGAGCTGTAGAAAATCAAGGAAAGCATCAGTACAGTTGAAAAAGATATGCAGATATGGAAATGAGAAAGGAAAGCAGCAGAAGAGAATAGAGATATACCTCCCAAATACGCCAATACCCGTCTGTGCTCCTATCGAGGGTCTAGGTGGCAGCGCTCATTTATCCATAGAGGATAGCCAAGGCAGCTCCCCCCAGTCAAATGTGTCAATCTGATCGACCACTGTTATAGTCGCAAGATAGTGGAGGTGCACCATGTTTCTAAGTTTAGGAATAAGGCTATCCCGAACATATAGAGAAGGAATGCATGCACCACCCACTCGAAGTGATGGGCCTCTGTGTAGATAAAGTGGCAGAATATTTTCTTCAGCTAGGTGTATCATATTGTGACGCCCTATCTTTCGGGCACATCGGGACATACATAAGTATAATTAAAGGGAATACTTTAGCCATTCATTCATAGTTATATATGATAAGTACTACATCATTAAGAGTTCTGAACTGTTCAAAAGTACGTAACGATTATGTTTCACAAAAGATTCGACAAAAATTACAATGAGCCCATGGAAACTAAACAAAAAGAACAAAAGGGTGAACATTCAATCTTTCAGCTAGCATTGTCGGGGTCTACTGGCTCCTGCCACTCATCGTGTTCTTCAAATCCTTCTTCTTCGAGGGAAACTTTCTCAAAGAATTCTTCCTCCTCACCCGTGGCACGAATGCCATGTGCCAAAACCTAGTAGAAAATAGTCTAAACCTCTTAACCATTCTCACGGTAAAATATGCCACAACGTAAATCATTTAACACCCAGTACAATTTAAAGTCAAAGAGACAGACAAATTTAACAATTATAGCATGGCAAGCATATATAAAAACAAGTGTACAAGTATGTAATGCAATGGATGCGATGCAAGTGACCAACCCAACATATACCCAGAATCATAACACGAATTCCACACCAAAAATTTTCAAAGTAAACTTTATAGGAGTTGATTACAAAAGCCATCATCACGCCTCGTTGCGAATAGTAACTACTCGCCTAAGCTTCATACCTCAGCTGTTTTACTCAATGGCAACAGCATGGGGTTTGAGCCACCCTGTGGGCCACCAAAATAATCTTCCTACATATAATAAATCGGTTTGTCCCACCTTAAGACTCGTGATGCCTTTGCTGGTGTCAACCCAAAGTCTAAGCCATCGAAACTAGAATGCTAGAGACGAACCTGTGGTGCCCAATAATATCCATAATAAACAATTCTATTCTTTTTCAACACCGGGGACATTCCCACGGTGTTCAGAGGGAATATATCCAAAAATAGTTACAGAAATGGATACTAGGGACGCCCTAGACTTAGAGCTGAGAAAAAGAACAACTTTGATGTTTCCCCACCCACAATGGTAGACACAGAAGAGAGTCTAATATGCCGGAATGCAAATGCGATAATGCTCATGTTCTATAATATGGTACAACTCATTAAAGCATGGAGTACAAATTTGTGAAGCACAAGTTACAATTCATAAGACATGGATTCAACTTAGCGGCATAGATTCTAATCATCAAATAATCATTTTAATATACTAATCATCTAATATAATATAATTAAAGCCTAGATTTTAAGTTCCACAATTAAATATGCCACTACACACTCAACACTTTAAGGGTAAATATTCAAGTGTCAATTCAAAAAGCATAACAGTATTTTGGGGTACCTAGATATGGAATTAAGTTCTGGTTCTTGGACACCGTTTAGATAAAAATATTTTCTACAACTATTATGTTTAACACTGAGGTCAAATCCTAAGGAAGAGGGGTCGTTTGTTTCATTTGAAAGAAAATAATTCAGCACTTTACAGAGAAAAATACAGAAATTGGGCCTAAGTTGGTCTCAGTTTTGGGGCATCAAATCAAGTTCTATGGATTTGATTTTTAGATATGTTCTATTTTAATGTGTCCTATACAAGTTTCATGAACAGTGTTATGGGTTGTTATTTGGAACACGTTAGAAATGTTGTCTATTTTATAAAATGGGTTCAGTTAGTTAAAGAAAAGCACAACAGAAACAGGTTACAACAGATAGTTCACAAGCAGCTTGGGGGACCATTTGTGGGTATCTAGGTCTCATTATTAGACAATAAATATTTTAATATGTTATCTACACTTTTCATGAAAACCACGTTTGGATTTGGTTACTAAAAACATGGGTTTCTTGTCATACAAAAGTATGTGAGAGAGAGCTCTATTAGTCACAAATTTACAACAGTGGCTTTGAGGTGTATTTTGAACTATCAAATATCACTCGTTTAGGTTCATTTTTTTTGAAAAGTAAGATATACATGTTAACTACAAGTTTCCTATTTTTCCCTAAGCTCGGATCTTATTCTAAACTAAGGTTTTTATATCTGCAGTTTGGGGTGGTCAGAAACTGACACTTTTTAGAAAAAATGGCATATCTCGAGTTCTACTCATTGAAATCAGTTCAAACCAATTTTTTATGAACAATAACTTCAAAACCTAGTCTTGGACATAAAATGAACAATTAGATCATTTTTCTACATTTAGTTATGATAAATCAAAATTTGCAGCATAAAGTTAAAATAGCCTAAAAATTAGGCCTTTAAGGGTTTTGGGTCCTCGCTCATGGCGTGTCAAGATTTGGTCTCATTTCTTTGCATGCATGTGTTTTATACATAAATATCAAAGTTTCAGAACTCATGTAAGGTGTCAAACTCAAAAATAACCACATGAAATCACACCTAATAACAAACCAAACATAAACAACCCATATTTTAACCCTACAATGCCTTTTTTATTTGTTTTGGGATTCTTGTTCCTAGATGCGTTTATAGAGATGAGTTGAGATATATTTTAGTATGAGAATAACAACGAATTTTAGAGGTGTACTTACTTGTTTAAGGGCCTAAAGAATGGTGGATGACTATAGGACTTGGCTTTATGCTAGTTTAGTCTCTAAAGACCTTCCTTCTTGAACCCTCCTTCTTTCTTCTTCTTTTCTCTTCAAGACTTGAAGAATACTTAAGAGAACATAATCTGGTCCCTCTCTCTCTCTATATTGCAAAAATTATGAAGGAGAAGTGGGTGGGTTTGGTCTTGGTTTTATAGGAAAATTGGGTAGTGGAAGCAATTATGAAAGTGTAAGCCATCTTTTGATTTTTCAAATTTCTCATTGGTTGCATGGGCTGACCATAATCTTTTGAGACTTAAAAAATCTGATATGGTAGCTAGATAATTCGGCTGGGACAGGTTTGGGGAAGAAAAATCTGATTTTGTATTAACTTTGGGGTTTAATTTAGGTTTTAGTGTCCAATTGTGCAAGAAAACGCCTAAAAAATTAATTTAGTGTATCTTTTTGATGTCTTTATCTACTAAAATCTATTAATTTAGTGTGTTTAATATTAATTTAGTATTTCTATGAATTATCATAATTTTTATATCAATTTATTAAATAAGTGTAGGCTTTCAAGTCAAATTCAGTTAGTTTGATAAGAATTAGTTTTTTGACTTATTTTAGTGTGTAAGAACTTAAATAATGATTTGTTTATTTCTATTAAGCTATATCATCATATTATTATGTATATTACTTGTTTAAAATGTCTTGGGTTATAATAATACTTAATTTGTATAACTTTTTCTCATTTTTGAGATAAAAGGCTAAAAGTGACTTTTTGAGCACATATCCCAAGGTAGCTAGCTACTTAAGGGTATTTTGTTATTTTTATTGTTATTGTCTTTTTTTCACTAAATTGTATCTAAATATTTGATTTAGGGTGTCCATGTATCAAAATTTGAGTTTTTAAAACTTTTTGCTGTACTAGGGGTAAAATGGTCATTTTACCCTAATTATGAGAAATTTTGATTTTTAACCTTATATTTCATGTTATTTACTTAATATAGGATTTTAGGAGTCTTTTATAAGTATTAGGGCATTGTCTTTGAGCATTTGATCTCTTTTGGATTTCTAGATCAAATTAGGGTTTTCGGGTTGAGTTAAGGTTTCTGATCTCCTAGTAACCTAATATCTTATCGACTTACCACTGCTAATACTAGGATTTGGGATGGATCATTATATGGGTCATTACAAATTAGGTCGTTACAACTAGGGTTTGAACCGGGTTGTTACATGTATGCTCCCCTTGTCGATGGACGGGGGCACGTGACCAAGGAAGTATGTAAAAGCCGCAAAACTCCGACTGATGTCTGAATCAAATTGCATCAGGTCACCACCCACCCGAATCCCAGTAATAAGAACAAAATCAAGAGGTGCCAGAGTAAACTCGAAAGTACGTAGATAGAAGGTGTTACTAGTGTCCCACCATTTCTCGGTCAGAGTCGTGAACAAGACCCTGTCATTGCTGGTCCTCTTTAGCATCTTGATGAAGCTATCAAAGCCCGCTTGGATGACGATCTCCGAGCAGGGAGGAGACAGTGCCATATACCACTCTAATATGTCGGAAGAGCCACCAAAACCTTGGATGCAAAGCCTTGCCTAAAACGAAAATGGAACAAAATGAATCAATAAAAAAAACAATAACAAAATCAAAATCCAAGTGTGCAAAAATACAACTGAAACAGAACTCTTCACATAAAAACAATGATCAAAATGACAAACCCACTAAATAGATCCCATAATAACCCTAGGCAACTCAAAAAAAAATTCAAATTCAATCTTCAAAAAATGCGACTATGTGAAATTTGTTTTTAAGATGATGACGTGATTCAATTCATTTCAAATTTGAAAACTCTATTAAAACTAAAATTGTTTCAAATAAAAATGAAACTCAAAATCGATGATTCGCTTCACGCCATTTTGAGTCAAACTCAGTCTTTAAACAATAGGATCCAAACTCAAATCAAAAGTTCAACCTAAAATTCAACTCCGCTCAAATCCAGCTCAATTCAAATCACAAAACTAAGTCCAAAATTCCAAGAGATTCGTGTCAATTCAAAATTCAAACTTTTAAATTCAACTTTCAATTTCAAACTAACGTAACTCTTGAATTTGACTCGAACACGTTCCAAACCCACGACCCAACCTAGTTTCTATTCAAAGTCAATCTGTACCCGAGACTTGTTTTATCTAAAACTCAAATTCATTTAACGCCAAGCGAGATTTTGGTCTTATCCAAAATTTTAAAATGATTTCAATCTCAAATTCAATTTAAACGAGCCCCATTTACAAAATGTAATCTAACTCAAAAGTCAAAGTCAATTTCAACCCCATTTCGTTTGTAAATCCAATCTAGCCCAAACCTAGAAACACAAGTTCAAGATTAAATCCAAAAGCCCATTTTTCAAACATGAGTTCAAAGTTCAATCTAAGATCTTCTTTTTACCCAAGTTTAAAGATTCATTCAATTCGACTTCAAAAGTTCATTTCACCCAAATCCAAGGTTAATTCAAATCCAAGATTCAACTTCGTTTATAACTAAGTTCGAAGTCTTAAAGTTTCATCCTAGCTCAAGGTTCAAAGTTTTGTCCCGTCTAAACTTCAAGGAACATCTCAATTCAAGTCCAAAGTTTGATCCCAATTTGAGTAAAGGTTTAACCTAATCAAGGCCAAATCTCAAATTCAATTTTCAAGTTTAAGTCTCAAATCCAAGGTGCCCAATTCAAATTTAAAATTTAGTTCAATCCAAACAAGATGACTAAGTTTGAATATCCAACATAACCAAGTTCAATTAATTTCAAATGAATGCCTCCACGAAACATGGAAAGATTTAAGTTTTGGTTTACCTCAAGGTTTTTGGATGAGAGGTGTTCCTCGCGATGCCAGAGGAGAACCTCGCGCTTCGCAACCATGTCCGGGATGGTGAATCACTTCATAGCTGGCCTCCGCAAGCGGTGATTGAGTGAGAAGTAGGTGACGAGATCCAAATGCTCCAGCATACCTGGCACACCCTTTACCTCCAAAAGATCATCATCGTTACCACAATCACCTTCGGTGCCACCCCTGGTGCCACCCACGACATCACCACCACCTATGCCAACCACACTCGCGCCAACATCACCACCAACCCTGACATCGCAGCTGCCACCTCCTTTACCACCGGCTCCAACCACTCCCAAACCGCCAACGGTGCAACCGCCGCTTCCACCGGCACCACCTGTATCCTCGCCAACAAAGCCAAATCCAACGCCCACCATGGAGGAGAGCACCACTGATATAAAGGAGAATAAAAACATGTTTTTGAGAGTCGAGGGACCAAGAGGGAAGGCTCTAAGAGAGGGAAACCAAGGAAGAAAAGCAAGGAAAATTGAAAGAAATGAATGGAAGCAGGCTGAGATGAGAGAATAGAGAGAAAGAGAGGTTCGTGTGAATAGAGTTTTCATAACTCCTCTGCCCCCTTGTTCTGCTATCGACCTCGAGCCTGCAACGTCCTTAATCGAACTGGAACATTTGATTCTCACAGCTGTGACATTTGTGAAGAGTTTCGTATTATGAGATCCTGTACCGTTTCATTTTGATATATACGCATATTCGGTGTTTTTCAACACGTTTTGGCATTTTCACTTTAATATGCTTATATGTGTTTTGATGCACGTTTTGGTTTAAATAAGTATGCGGAGTTGGTTCCGGGGGCTACAGGGAGTTACGGTGCAAATTTTAAAATTTCAAAAAAAAATATATATTTTAGAGGGCCTATAAATATCTGGAGTTAGATATTTTTCAAAACTTAACAACTAAGTTTTCTCCTTTTTCTCTCTACGCATCCATCTGGATGGAATTTCATTTCGAAGAAGCTTGATTTTGCATGTGAATCGAGGCATCGAGTTTTTGACTCACCGAGGTAGGATTCTAGACTGTATAGATGTTTAAGGGTACTATATGTAATTATATGTTGTTTCACCATTTAAAAACGCATGAAAAAGGTGATTTATATTTTGATAAATTGGGTTTTTAACTTAAAATCGTTTTTCGTCATTTTCGATGGATGGAAATGTGTTTCGAGAGTTTTCTTTCGAAGTATTGGTGTAAGGCTTGGGCGTGTGGATGCTCGAGGGTGTTTGATGGGTGTTTTGAGGTTTGATTTGAGGCTTGGAGGCAAAAATCGTAGCACAAAACATTTTCTAGGAAGGATCAGTCGACAGGATCATAATATCAGTCGACTAGACCTGGGAGGTCAGTCGATTGAAACTGATTCTATTTTGATTCTCTTTTTCTAGAGAGTTTTTCAGTCGACTTGGGGCTTGGGCCTGTCGACTGGGGTCCTATGTGGGCATTTGGTGGTTGCTTGGATGGTTTGGTGGTTATTTTGGAGAAAGGAATGATTTTCAAAAAGAGTTTTTACAAAAACTTTGGAAAATATGTTTTCTTTTGAGGGTTTGGAGCTGACCCTTGGGGTTGGGGCTCAACCTTGAAAACGTTTCATAAAAGTGTGTGTTTTTACATACCTGTTGATCTCCATGGTAAATGGATTGAATCTCCTTTTTATACATATGTTGTATAGCTTTGAAACTCATGTTTTTACATGTTTTGTTTGATCTCCATGTTAATGGATGGATCTATATGTTTATTTGATCTCCATATTGATGAATGGATCTTTATATAAATGTAAAAATATTTTGGTTTTGTAAAATGATTCTCTAGATGTACTGGGATAGTGGGTATTTGGCACGAGTTACCCTCGGTGTAAGTCTAGAAACGTGCGCAGAGTAGGTGCTTTGTACCTTCAGGCTAGTCCCCGTAAATTAAGCGATTGGGTGCTTTTTACCTCGGGTTTTGGGCCCGTAAATTAAGCAGTTACGTTGTGGTGGCTTCATATAGGGATTAGATAAAGGGGCAGGAGTCTGTAGTTGCTACATCTGTCCCCTTGTGACGGAGTTGGTACATAGGATTCATTTTATCTTTCTCCTCGGCTGTGTGGCCTGAGTGGAGCATACTGTTTTACAGGTTTATTTTTCTCGGCTGTGTGTGTTCTGAGTGAAAAATATCTTCTCTTTCCTCGGTGTGTGATCCGGGTGGAATATAACGTTTTGATTACTGCTTTTCTTTAACTGTGAAAACGTTATTTCCATTGTTGATATACATGGTTTTAAAGATAGAAATGTGGGGTTTTATGATGTAAAACCATTTTGAAGGCTCAAGTTAGCCTGATGAAAAACTTGTGATTTTCGGGACGAAAAACCTTTTTGGGCTTTGTGGTTGAGTTAGCTTCCACCAAATGATTGCATATATTGCTTTACAGCTATATAGTCTATTTCTATTGGTCTTCAGCTCATGGTGTGGGATTTTTGCTATAAAACCATTTTTAGGATTGGAGGTTGATGATCACAAGGAGTTGATCTAGTAGTGCCTGTGATGGCAGAAGACTTTACTAGTTTTCCTTTTTGTATGCCTGTTAGAAGGCACATTTGTACGCCTTTGGACAATATACTTAGGCATGATAAAGGATGTTTACTATTTATATGAGATGCATGTTGGGTTTTCATTGGATTTCAACATGTGGACTTGAATGTATGAAAACTTATTTTCATAAAACTGGTGTTTGGTGGATTTTCACGTGACTCCGGGTTTTGAGGCGTGACACATATGGCCGCCATATCTTAATAACCAGGCCGTCAACATCCTACGACAAATAATTTCGACCACTAATTTGGAAATGTAACGGCCGCCATTTGTTTTCATACCCCCACCTTTTGAACTTCTACCCCCGGGTGCAGGAAACTCTTATTTTGGTTTTGTTTAGCAAAAATTCTTCTTTTATGCCCCTTCTGAACTTTCGGTCCTCTTTATAACCTTAAACTGGCCCTCTGATCCTCACATGACATAAAATTTTCCCCTATCTAAAATTTGTTTTTAAGATGATGACGTGATTCAATCTATTTCAAATTTGAAAACACTATTAAAACTAAAATTGTTTCAAATAAAAATGAAACTCAAAACTAATGATTCACTTCACATGATTTCGAGTCAAACTCAATCTTTAAATGATAGGATCTAAACTCAAATCAAAATTTCAACCTAAAATTCAACTCCGCTCAAATCTGGCTCAATTCAAATCACAAAACTGAGTCCAAAATTCCATGAGATCCGTGTCAATTCGAAATTCAAACTTTTAAATTCAACTTTCAATTTCAAACTAACATAACTCTTAAATTTGACACAAACACGTTCTAAACTCACGACCCAACATGGTTTTATTCAAAGTCAATCCGTACCCGAGACTTATTTTATCTAAAACTCAAATCCATTTAATGCAAAGCAAGATTACGTCTTATCTAAAATTTTAAAATGATTTATATCTCAAATTCAATTCAAACGAGCCCCATTTACAAAATGTAACCTAACCCGAAAGTCAAAGTCAATTTCAACCCCATTTCCGTTGTAAATCCAATCTAACCCAAACCTAGAAACCCAAGTTCAAAATTCAATCCAAAAGCCCATTTTTCAAACCCGAGTTCAAAGTTCAATCTAAGATCTTCTTATTACCCAAGTTTAAAGATTCATTCAATTCGACTTCAAAAATTTGTTTCACCCAAATCCAAGGTTAATTCAAATCCAAGATTTAACTTCGTTTACATCCAAGTTCAAAGTCTTGAAGTTTCATCCTCGTTCAAGGTTCAAAGTTTTGTCCCGTCTAAAGTTCAAGGTACATCTCTATCTAAATCCAAAGTTCGATCCCAGTTCAAGTGAAGGTCTAACTTAATCAAGTATAAATCTCAAATTCAGTTTTCAAGTTAAAGTCTCAAATCCAAGATGTCCAATTCAAATTCAAAATTCAATTCAATCCGAACAAGACGACTAAGTTTGAATATCGAACATAACCAAGTTCAAGTAATTTCAAATGAATGCATCCACGAAACATGGAAAGATTCAAGTTTTGGTTTACCTCAAGGTTCTTGGTTGAGAGGTGATCCTCGCAATGCCAGAGGAGAACCTCGCGCTCCGCAACCACGTCAGAGATGGAGAATCGCTTCATAGTTGGCCTTCGCAAGCTGTGATTGAGTGAGAAGTAAGTGACGGGATCAAAATGCTCTGGCATACTTGGCGCACCCCCTCCGTTTAAAAGCTCATCACCATCACCACCATCACCTTCAGCGCCACCCGCAACATCACCACCACCACCTATGCCAACCACACCCGTGCCAACCGCACCACCAACCCCGACGTCACAATTGCCACCTCCTTTCCCATCGGCTCTAACCACTCCCAAACTGCCAACGGTGCCACCGCCGCTTCCACTGGCACCACCTGTATCCTTGCCAACGAAGCCAAATCCAATGCCCACCATGGTCGAGAGCACCACTGATATAAAGGAGAGTAAAAACATGTTTTCGAGAGTCGAGGGACCAAGAGGGAAGGCTCTGAGAGAGGGAAACCAAGGAAGAAAAGCAAGGAAGATTGAAATAAATGAGAGGAAACTGAGAGAGATGAGAGAATAGAGAGAAAGAGTGGCTCACTCGAATGGAGTTTTCAAAACTCCTCTGCCCCCTTGTTCTGTTATCGACTTCGCGACCGCGACGTCCTTAACCGAGCCACAACATTTGATTCTCACGGCTATGACATTTGTGAAGAGTTTCATATGGCCGCCATATCTAAATAACCAGGCCGCCAACATCCTAAGGCAAATAGTTCCAGCCACCACTTTGTAAAGGTAACGGCCGCTATTTGTTTTTATGCCCCCACCTTCTGAACTTCTACCCCCAGGTGTAGGAAACTTTTATTTTGGTTTTATTTAGCCAAAATTCTTCTTTTATGCCCCTTTTGAACCCTCGGTCCTCTTCATAACCTTAAACTGACCCTCCGATCCTCGTATGACCTAAAAGTTGCCCCTTTTAACCTTCTGTCCTCCTCAAGATCTTAAATTGACTTGTCGGTCCTCCTCAAGACCTTAAACTGGCACTTTGGTCCATTCATGAACTAAAATTGATACATACCCCGTCGATCTTCCTCAAAACCTTAAACTAACTTTATGGTCCATTCATGACCTAATATTGATACTTACCTCTTTGGTCCTCGTCAAAACCTTAAACTGACTCGTCAATCCTCCTCAAGACCTTGAACTGGCTCTTCAATCCATTTATGACCTAAAACTAATGCTTACATTTACAGTCCTCTTCTTAACCTTAAACTGACTCATCGGTCCTCCTCAAGACGTTAAACTGACTCTTCGGTCTACTCATAACTTAAAACTGATACTTACTTCGTCGGTCCTTCTCAAGACCTTAAACTGACTCTTTGGTCCATTCATAACCTAAAACTGATACTTACATCTGCGGTCCTCCTCATGACCTTAAACTAACTCTTCGGTCCTCTCATAGCCTAAAATTGATATTTATCTTGTCCGTCCTTAAACTGATTTCTCGGTCCTTACAAGACCTTAAATTGCCCCTAAAATGATCGATTCTCCCCACAACCTTAAACTGACTCCCTGATCCTCACATGACCTTAAAATGCCTTTTGTATCTTCTAGTCCTTGCATAACCTAAAACTGATATGTGATGATCTACAATCCATGTTGTGACCCTAAACTGTTAGCATTATACTTGTTTACATCTTTTCATATCTGTCATGCACCATGATTGACCTGTTCGCATCATATGCATTACCCCATGAACGACAATATGCTGATCCCTTATAGCGGGGGCATGTAAACAGCTCGATAGAAATTTAAATTTGACCATATTTTTTTGTATGTCATGTTTGTGCCTAAGATTAGCAGCTTGTTCAACTGATTTATCTTTGGTGCTTTGACATTCACTTGCTCCACGAGTTGTTGCAAACTTTATCAAAGAGGGACAACTGTAGACACACCAATTTGGCCAAACCGAATCTTAAGCACCCGTCTCGAATGATCTCCAATGACGAAAACAAGAGAATTATGCTCAAAGATGTTGGCCTAACTAGGTTTTAACCTATTTTGATGATAACAAACCAAAGTTTCTAATTGTGCAAATTGAGTGTGTTCACAGCACTTTATTGACACGAGAACAATTAAGAAAGCAAAATGGAAGCCATGAAGCATGAAGATCATATTCAAGCAGCTAAGATCCATGGAGCACGAGAAAAACCAGGAAGAAAAGAAAAAGACTTGAAGGACTTGAGGATTTTCTATGTATAATGCACTAGGACCTATGTAAGTTCACATACCATTGGCTATATGTGTGAAAGCTCATAGGAGACCATACTTTGACACTAGGTGCTTAATATTTTATGAAAAATTATTTCCAAAGTATAAAATGTGTTTTAAAATGTTTCAAAAGAAGTTCGGCCAAAAATATGCAAAAAAGTGTGTGAAGAAAATTGATAAACCTACAGTTTTTTGGTTATACCTTTTTGTACAGAATGTATTTTTCTATGAGGTTTGAACCATTGGAAATTAGACTTTCGGGGCTTCAATTTGAACACAAGAATGACCCTATTCGGAGTCCGGATGAAGGAGTTATGGTCTTTTGAAGTCGGGAAAATTGAGTAGTCGCAATCCAGTCGACTGATCACTGGATCCAGTTGACTGAAGGCTCATCCAATTGACTAAATGGTTAACTCCAGTCGACTGAACATGCTATAATATGAGTATTTTTGGCTGCAGCGGCTAGTTTAGCCATTACCACATTTAGCCGAACGGCTAGTTCATGTTTTTGGCCTATAAATAGACCCCTTAAGCCTTGAAAAACATATCGCAAAGCCCTACATAATACTCTCTTATATACATCAAGTTTGTGCCTTAAATTTTTCATTTTTATGAACCATTTTTGAAAGAAAATCTTAGAATTTTTCTATTGAGCTTCTCACTTATATATCCTTTGGAGTGAACATTAGTGTGCTTTATTTGTATTCATTTACTCGCTGAAGGATCTTATTCATTATATAATCCTATTTGGATTTCGTGTTATTCTTGTTGTAACTTGAGAAGGTATTTTTCAAGAAAAGCCACTCCGCCTATTGAAGAAGAGAGGGAACTTCGCCTATAAGGAGTGTGTAATTGAGGAGGGGACATCCTCAAGAGAGGCTACTCCGCTTAGACTAAGGAGAGAGGCTGCTTCGCCTATTGAAGGAGTGTTTAGTGGAATTCTCATAGCGGTTGGCTTGAGGCAAAGACGTAGGCCGATGGGCCAAACCTTGTAAATCTTGGTCTCGTATCTCTCTAACTTTATCTCTTTAATTTCGCATTTTAAATTCTATATCTATTTGAATTTATTTGTTAGAGAATACTTGTGGACATTTGGGATTGCATGTTTAATTAGGTCAATATTAGCATAAATTTTTTAAATACCCAATTCACCTCCCTTTGGGATTGCACTTACACTATCAATTGGTATCAGGGCGGGTCACATTTTTCTTAAAAAGTTTTTGTGAAAGGATCCATTGCTCAAATCAGTGCATCTCCTTTTGGTGAGGAACAATCGTTCACACGACCTCCTTTATTTTGTGGCATGCATTATACTTTTTAGAAACAACGCATGAAAATTTTTATTTAAAGTATGAATTGGTTTGCTTGGCAAGTTGTAGAAAAAGGCGATTATGTTCCCATGAAAATAGTTGATGGAAATAATGTTCCTAAACTTAACCATGAATTAAATGATAATGATATGAAGCTTTTGCAAATTAATTCAAGTTTAATGCTTTATATTGCGCTTTAGATGCAAATGAGTATAATAGAATTATGGCTTACATAAGTACTCAAGAAATTTGGAAAAAGCTTGAAATCACATACGAAGAAACTGATGATGTTAGAGATTCTAGAATAGATCGATTAATAAGTGAATGAGTCTTTTAAGATGTACTCATGAATCAATTTCTGAAATGTATACTCGATTTACGCATATCATCAATTCTTTATATGCTCTTGAAAAGACTTAACCCTCTTATAAATTATTAAGAAACGTGCTTAGGGGTTTGCCATTAGTATGGAAAGCTAAAGCTACAGCCATCACGGAAGCTAGAGACTTGAAGAAGATGACCTTGGATGGTTGTCTTCAAAGCATCAAATGAGAACTCTAGTGATGAAAAGGATAAAGATCGTGATATGAAGCTCATCACTAGAAAGCTTGGAAAATTTTTAAGAAAGGACAAAAAGCTTGCAAAGAAAGTCCAAGGCTTAAAGAAGTACAAAAGTTATTAAAGTGAAAAGGAATCAAGAAAGAAAGATTTCAAAAAGAAGAAGAAGAAAGCTCTGAAGGCTACAACCTAGGATCAACTTGACTCAAGCACTTCCAATGAGGAGGTAAACCTTTGCTATATGGCTCATAGCATTGGTAAGGTAAATTCTAAAATTACAAGTACTTCAAATAAATTAAATTCTAGTAGTGATGAATCATGTGATAAATCATTTCCTACATATGAGGAACTTAAAAAGGAGTTTTATGATTTACATAAATATTTTTTGAAGTTAAGCAAGAAAAATGCTTCTTTGAAAATGAAAATTGAAAATCTTCCAAAAGAACTCATTGAGTTAAAATGATTTCTTATGAGATTTTCGAAAAGGATCATAAAATTGAAATTTTCACTATTGATGAAGAAAATAATTATTTAAGAGATGAGCTTAAAAGAATAAAATTCTCTCGTAACGAAAATGAGATTATAAATTTAAAAAGAAAAATTAAAGACTTAGAGGCTTCTTCAAGTAATACTCGTTCTAAAAATAATCATGCCAAAACTACTTGTTTATATTGTATTAAAAAACGGTCATATTAGGTATAATTGCCCTTATAGAGGAAAAAGATGTATTGATAAAAACATCATTTGGAAAATGAAGTATGATCCGAGTACTAACCTTAATGAACCCAAGAAGGTATGGGTACCAAAAGTT
>JAULJZ010028251.1:5165-15263 GCA_032270985.1 Heliamphora pulchella | reverse complement strand
CCTTTCGAGAAATGGTATCTTTGAAATCTCAAGAGTTAACTGTCTGCATCAATCAATTGCCGATAGCCTCCAAAATTGTCTTCAATCCTGAACAACAAGCAAAATTTTCTGTGATGGCTACTGAGCTTTCTGGGAAGATAGCCCTTGCTCAATATTATCAAGAAACTATGCAAACGCAACAAGCCTCTATTGATTCCATGAAAGCTGTGTCAGCATCAGTTTCTATCAATCGTGGGAAGGCCCTTCAGCTCAAACACAGAGACCAAAAACTTAAAGAATAAAAACGACAATTAGAAGAAAAGCTTCAACAAGTTCGACTTGCAAGACATGCAGTGAAGTTAAAAAAAGAATCTTTGATTCAAGAAACAGAAAGCCTTCTTCAACAAGGAGAAAATAGTTAAGTCGAAGTTCAGGCTGCATTAGATGACATAGGTCAATCGAAATTTAAGTTTAAAGCCTTAACTGTTGAATAGGAGCTTTTTAAGGCTTCATTTGTATAATTTTTGACCTTTGATGTAAAAAGCCTTTTGTAAAGATTTATCTTTTATGGAAATGCTAATATTCTTTCATTGCTTCCCACATGGTTGGGTAATATTTCTTTAAGAATCTCCTATTGATTGTTTTTTTTGCAATTCGCCATTAAGAGATTCTAGATGGTATGCCCCTCTTGACAATACTTTTGATATTCGAAAGAGGCCTTCCCAGTTCGGTAACCATTTTTTATACTCAGGATCTTTCAATCCTAATGGTAATATAATTTTCCAAACTAAGTCACATTCTGCAAAGTTTTTATTTCTTACTTTTTTATTGAAAACCCTTTTGATTTTCTTCTTTTGGACTTGAATATTAGTAAGAGCTTGCAATCTAGCTTCTTCGAGGTCATTTAACTCTATTGCCATAGCTTCGTAGTATTGATCATTAGGTAACTGATTATGGAGGGCTATCCTATGTGACTGTACAGTTACTTCCATAGGTAATACAGCCACATGACCATACACTAACTCAAATTGGGTAGTTTGTGTACTATCCATTTTTGATATTCGATAAGCTCGTAGAACTTCTGAAAGCAATTCGTGCCATTTTCTAGGATTATCTTTAATAACCTTTGCTAAGGTCATTTTAATTATTTTATTAGTAACTTCAGCTTGCCCATTCGCTTGGGCATAATAAGGTGTAGAATTAATAAGTTTAATTCCATATTCTTGGGCAAATTCCTTCATTTTGTTCCCATTAAACACAGTTCCTTGGTCTACGGTAATTGATTGTGGAAGCCCAAATCGATGGATTATATGTTCTTTTATGAACTGTATTATGCTTTTTTGAGTTACATTCTTCATAGGAATTGCTTCAGTCCATTTTGTAAAATAATCAGTGGCTACTAAAATGAAATCGTGTTGCTGTGAAGATGGTGGATGGATTTAACCTATCAAATCCATTGCCTATCCTCGAAATGGCCAGGGTTTTATGATTGAATGTAATGGTAAAGCTAGAACTCTTTAGATAGGTCCATGCTTTTGACATTCCTGACATTCTTTTGCATAGGACATGCAATCTTTTCTTATTGATGGCCAATAATATCCGTATCTGTTGATCAATCATCTCATTTTTTCTCCCGCTTGATGGGATCCACAGATTCCTTCATATACCTCAGCCATTACTTTCATGATTTCAAATTGACTTATACACAAAAATAATAACCCATTTGAAGAACTTCGAAATAGATCGTCCTCTATTAATACATAATTTACTGTTCAAAACTTTATAGTTCGATCAGTGGGAATTGACGGATCTTGCAAAAATTTCTTAATTTCTGTTCTCTAATCATTTCCTGCTGAATTATTTTGGAATACCTCTAAAGGTATATCTTTTTGTTGTAAAGATAACCATTCCCTTTTTTGTATTCTTATTAACTTTTCATTTTGCCCTTTCAAAATTTTAATTCCAGAGGCTAACTGTGCCATTTCGTTGTCATCATTATTCTTTAGTCTTAAAACATGTTCGAACTGAACCTTTATAAAGTTCATTATCAAGCCTTTCACTTTATTCAAATATTTGCCTAGCATATTCTTGTGACATTGATAACTTCATGTCACTTGTCGAATAACCAATTGCGAATCTACGATAACTTTTAAATGAGTTATTTGGAAACCCATGGCTAATTCAAGTCCTATAAGTAGTGCTTCGTATTCAGCTTGATTATTCGAAAGGACTTGTTCGCCATCTAATTAAAAGGCAAACTGATGCATCTTGCCTGTTGGTGAAACAAGGATAGCACCTGCTCCTGCACTTTGTTCAATTCTTGACCCAACGAACATTAATTTTCAGAAAACCTCTAGACAATTAATTTCGAATAAGTCTTTTTCCAACATCATGTTTGGATGTCTTTTTCCAACATCAAATCTTTTTCCAGAAAACCTCTAGACAATTATATTCTATTATGGCAATGATCCATTTTCCTTGTTTGCCTCTTAATATAGGCTTGGACAACATATACTTTATAACATATGTCTAGGCAATAACATATACTGTCGATGGTAAAAGATAATGTCTTAATTTTGTTGCAGAGAAATATAGAGCGAGACATAATTTTTCAACTGAAGTATATCTGGTTTCAGTATCATGCAATTTTCTACTTAAATAATAAACCGCTTGTTCAAGCCCTTGTTTATTATCTTGAGGTAATAAACTTTCTATCGACTTCTCATTAGCAAATATGTATAATTTAAGGGGCTGACCTGGAGTTGGTGGTATCAATACGGGTGGCTTGGTTAAATAAGCTTTCAAACTATCGAAAGCCATTTGGTGTTCCTGTTCCCATCTGAACTCAACTCCTTCTTTTAATTTAATCAAAAGGGAAAATGCCAAAGTTTTTCCTACTAGGTTCGATATGAACCTTCGAAGAAAATTTATTTATCCTCAAAACCTCTGTAACTCTTTTTTAGTTGAGGGAGGTTTTGCTTCTAATATTACCTTAGTTTTATTTTGATATATTTCTATTCCCCTTTTATGTACTAAAAATCTTAGAAAATTGCCTGCAAAAGCTCCAAAGGCACATTTTAATGGATTCATTTTTAATTGATGATGTCTCATCCTTTCGAATACCTGTCGAAGGTGTTCTAAATGCATTTCTTGTCGATGAAATTTAATCATGATATCATCTATATACACTTCCATGATTTTTCCAATAAAATCATGGAAAATAGCATTTATTGCTCTTTGATAAGTGACCCTAGTATTTTTTAAACTGAATGGCATAATAATCCATTCAAAGGTTCCTGGGGCTCCTGGGCATCTAAATGCTGTTTCATGAGTATCTTTCGAGGCAATGAATATTTGATTATATCATGCATGTCCATCCATGAAAGATAGAATTTCGTTTTTTGCAGCTAAGTCTATTAATAAATCAGCTATATGCATAGGGTACTCATCTTTAGGGCTTGCTGTATTGAGATTTCGATAGTCAATACATACCCTTAATTTTCCATTCTTTTTCATTACTGTGACTATATTAGACAACCATTCAACGTATCTGGTTGTTATAATAAATCCTGCTTTCAGCAACCTTTCAATTTCTTCTTTCATTAGAAGAACTACTTCGTTACTCATTCTTCTTGGTGGTTGTTTATGAGGCGAGAAATTAGATTTAATAGGTAATCGATATTCTACTAAACTCCTATCCATACCTGGCATCTCTTCATATTTCCAAGCAAAACAATCTTTATAATCATGAAGAAGACGAATAAGTATGTTTTTCATTTCTGCGTTTAGTTCAGAACTTACATAAAAATGTCAAGGATCATCACAAGATCCCAAATTAACCTCATCTAATATATCCTGCACTTCTACATGAACATCATCTAACTTTACAAGTGCAGTTGTAAATTCCTCTATAGACAAGCTTTTACAATTGTTTAGGCTATCATCTAACACACATTCAGCCCAATTATAATGAAAATTGTCTTCTTCAATAAGTCTTCTTTCGAGAAAAAACACATAAAATCTTTGAAAGGTATACTTAATCGTTTCTTCCTCCTTTGTCACAGGCTTACATTTCGTCAAAGCCTTATATTCCATTATCAACTTTACCTTTACTTGCAGGCCTTTTGATTATGTTAGGCCTTGAAAAATCCTGACCAGCTTCCCTGAGTCCTTCTTTCATCACATGTAGTACTTGCTCCCCGGACACATTGGAACTTTCGTTCATTTCGAACGGTAATTTTTCTTCAGGGTTGTATAACGGAGCTTCAACATTGTTAGCTTCGGCAAAAAATGGATTTTTGTCAGCCCAACATATTTCCATATCTTTGCCGTCTTCATCATCTCTCAAAAAGATGAGAGCTTGGTGTAGGGATGATGGAACGCATCCATTGGAATGTATCCAATCTCGACCCAAAAGCATATTATAATTCGAAGACGAATCTACCACAAAGAAAGTAGCAATCATCTTTCTTCCTCCAATTGACAAGCGCAATGCTATAACATCTCACGTTGATGAAGCTTCTCCAGCGAAGTTACTCACCGTAACTTCTGTTGACAGTAGATCACTTTCCTCTTGTCCAGTATTTTCAACATTCTCGACGGTAGAATATTAACTATAGCCCAATTGTCAATCAAAACTCTGTTAATATTCTTTCCGTTAACAACAGCAGTAACATACAGTGGCTTTAGATGTCTTATCAAAGCTTCTTCTGGTGCATGTATGACCACTTGAAGTTTTCCTGACCAATCCTTCTCAATGCCTATAGTTCGAGACAAAGACATTTCTCTCTTTGCTTTGTTCATAACAACAGCAGCTTCTGAGTTATCCTTAACATCCCCGTCGAGGCTAGCAGGTTGATCTGGTTTTGTCTGAAACGTTTTTGGAAAAATCAAAATCATGTTGCAGTCAACGTTGGATGAGATTGATCTAAATTAAATTGCTGCTTCTAATCTTTCTCCAAAGTCACTTGAATCATCAGAATTCTGGCTGTGTTTCTTCTCTGGTTTCTTGTCTTCATCCATATCTAATACCTTTGTTGATTCTGGTTCATCCTCATCAGACAATAACAACTTTTTTACCTCTTCGAGCTTTCTAGCCAATGCTTCTTTTCGTTGCCCCCCAACCTTTTGATCAGGCTGTTCATGGTTCACATATTTGATTCCTTCTCTGGTCCATGCCATGTTTGGAGCTGGTCTGGCACGAGAAGGTGGACTTCTTGGGTAATCTGGATGTACATCTGGTAACGCTCTAGCAACGAATTTTCTTTGCAATCTTCTCTTCTGAGTTGTAGTTGCCGGAGTATACTAATTTTCTTGAGATGGGAATTTTGGGTGCCTCACTCTTCCCCATCGATCATTGGGTAGCACTGGAGGTCTAACCATCCTTCTTGGCTCATCAAAATGTTGATTGCTCTGAACATTTTGCCAAGTTGTTGGTTTCCCATGGGGTCTTGAAATTGATCTTCTCCCTTGATGTTTCATCTATTGAGTACCAGACAAACATGGGATAACAAGGTTTCCTTTCCATAGGAATAGTCATCGTGAAATTCATATTCTACTTCTGGACCAAAAATTCCAAGGTCTAGTCCTTCATATATTAACTTAGCTCCATTATAAATCTGCAGGTCTCCTCCCCCCATTGTATTGAATCGAAGAACTGTCTCTGAAAAGCAAGTTTTCATTTCCTTCTCTGCAATTTCAATTTCAGCTTCCTGCACTGACCTTCGATATCTTATACATATATACTTTTGTTCAGCATGATCTGGCATCTTTGCTTTTTCTTTATCAGACCTGGTTGGTTTTTCTTGTTATATCACTTTGTCTTGCACAATCACACTGGGTAATTTTCTGACAGCATTTCCTAAATCGGCTGTAATCATATTGGTGTTCCGCATATCAGGAAATGGATCACTATCCACTTCCATCACTTCTTTACCTTTTGCATACTGCAGCATTCCCTTCTAGATTAAATCATGTACAACATTTCGAAAAGTTATGCAATTATTAGTAGAATGCCTAAAAAGTTATGCCATTTGCAATATTCTTTACCCCTCCTTTCTTTATCAGGTGGGATTGTATGGCCATTTGACATGATTATGAACCTCTGTTTCATCATTTCGTCGAACAATTCATCTGCCTTCAATAGGTCAAATGAATATTGTCGTAGAAGTGATGGTTGGTTCTTCCTGTTTAACTGTGTTGATAGCATATTCAAAGGCTTTTCAATTCATTGTAATGTATCACATATAATTGGTGTTTTTCCAATTACATGTGCAACATCTATTTCCACATCTCCTTCGACCTCTTGAAAATAAGTTCCTAAGGCTGTGGACTTCCTTTGCATTTCTTCTTTTAACAAACTTTCGTATCTAGTTTTACTTGACGCTAATTCAAACAAATCTTTAAATTTCATTCCTTCGAACTTTTTTCGTAGTTCGAAATCAAGCCCATTCTGGGCTAATTTGACTACTTCTGTTTCAGGTAAGTAAACATGGCATCTGTTCCTAAGTCTTTTAAATTTACTAATAAACTGTTCGGCTATTTCCATCGAACTTTGCTTAATTTTGGCTAGATCAGTCATTGTTATTTCAGGTTCAGTTCTGAAAAATTGAGCATGAAATTGTTCTTCCATTTCTTGCCATGTTTGAATTGAATTAGCAAGTAAATTGACAAACCATGTAAACGCTATTTTGGTCATTGAATGTGAAAATAACCTCATTTTAAGGTAATCACCCCCACCAACTTCTCCGCATTGCAGAGTGAAACGACCAATGTGTTCAATGGTTGATTGGCTCTCTTCCCCCGAAAATAGGGTGAATTAAGGTATCTTGTAATTTTCTTGAAAAACCTGAATTGTCTATCCAGTACGGGTATGATTTTCGAAACATAGGCCTTTCAGTCTTTCGAAGAGCAGGACCATATAAGTCTTGCACAACCTCTGCAATTTGTTCTCTATTAAAGACAAACTGTTGTCCAATCATATGGTTAATATTCATTGGTTGTTCAATTGGAAGGATAGGTTGTTCAACCCTGAATGGATCCACGACTGGTGGATTTGGGTAAGGCAAATCTACCACAGGCGGAATCGTATAAGTTCCAAATGTAGGTACGTTCGAATTAAAAGGTCTATAAGCCTGTGGACCTATTCCACGAGGATTTCTTAGTTCATAAACAGGGATATAATATGTTTGTTGTCCTTGAGACATTTTGGGCTCAAACAAAGGATTATAACTTACCTGTTGCTGCGAACTTCCAACATCTGGAGCCATCAATGGCTCTTGTTGCTCTAGATTTGTTCGTACTTGTGGTGCGTTTGCGCTCACCATGCCATTTGATGCCGATCCTAAAGGTGGTGTCACTGCTACAAAACTCTTGACAATTTTTTGCATTGCCATCATCAAATCATGATCTTCTGAACTTGGATTACTGATGATCTCAACCAGTTTCGGATTGTTGAGAACTTCAAATGCTTTTTGTCTTTCTTGAACAGAAAACCTTTCTAGGCTCTTTGATTGCCCATTTGAACTATTTGATTAGTTTAACTCATTAGTAACACTATGAGTAACCTCTACAGAGGCTGTACCTTCTTGCACTGCTTTATCCTTACGCGTTTGCACCATTTTATTTTTTCTAACTTAGTATGGTGTCCCACTGGGTGTGCCAAAAATTGTTTACCAAAATAACAAATTAATCTCCTTCGAAAGAAAATTCTTCTTCAAAGTGCTCAAGCGACTGCGTGCGGGTTCTATGCCTTGTTTTAGGATTTTGCCAGAAAAAGCCACAGAAGATGGATGGAATCAAAGCAATAAAATCGAGATTTTATTAACTTCGACAGGGAACCAGTTACAAATCTACAATCTATGATCTACTCCTATGAAAGAAAAAAGAAAAATACAGGCAGTTTGCCAGTTTGTGTGTTGTGTCCTTTTCTCATTACAATCAGTCATATTTATACTACATCTAATAACCGCTGACAACTTCTAATAACTGTTTCAACGTGTCTGCTACATTGTTTGCAATCTCCTAACCACCTTTCATGGTTTCAGCACCTCGGATTTCCATTTGTCACATTTGTCTTGAAACATTCCTTAACTGCCACAATAGTGGGGCAGTTATCATTACGCACGTCCCTTAACTGTTGTGGTAGTGGAGTAGTCCCTTAATTGCTGTGGTTGTGGGGCAGTTTTCATTATGCGCATGTTCCTTAACTTCCATGGTCATGCCTCAATTGTACAGAATAACCTATAAATGGGACAATTATACTCATATTTTATTATGACACGTGGCTTTGCATTGCCTCTTTGAAGCAGTTATTCTTTTAAATCAATTTCTAGATTAACGTTATCTTCATAATCCGAGAATTAATTTCGACGGAACAATTTCGAAAGAAGTTAATTATTGAAACCTAAAAAATGTCTCTTAATGAATTTCCTTTTATTCGATGGGCTATTATTTTCATAACTTTCGTCAGACATATTTAATCTTTACATTTACCATTAATGAACTTATTCGATGGGTTAATAATTCTATAACCTTCGATAGGCTAATTTAACCCTCACTATTTATGAGAATACGGTATAAATACTTTGACAAGTTATCTTAACCCTTGTTATCATCATTAATAAAGTTTACTCGATGGGATAATAACTTCATAACCTTTGATAAATTACCTTATCCCTTACTACTATTAACAATAAGCCTTATTCGATTGGCTAATTATTTTATGGCATTTGATAGACTGATGTAAACACTTTGACAGGTTATTTTATCCTTTGTTAATAATGAAATTTATTCGACAGGTTAGCTATTTTTAACCTTTGATAGGTTAGCTTATCTCTGTTATCATTATCAACAAGGTTTATTCGACGGGCTAATAGTTTCATAACCTTTGATAGGCTATCTTATCCCTTGTTTTATTAGCAACAAACCTTATTCGATGGGTTAATCCTTAAATAAGCTAATTTAACCCTTAATATTTATTATGAATAAAATGTAGTGTAAACAATATTTTTAAGCAGAGTTCGAACGTGATAGTTTTTCGAGTACTATCATTGAGATTTTTTTATGTAAATTGTGCCTAGTTCTGCTGTGACGTTTGAAAGATCAAGCTACTGACTAAAGAGCCGCAAGAAAACAAATTTCAAATATGAGAAAGCATCTACTATTGCCAAAAGGAACAAAGTGCAACTAATACCTCTCGTTGAAATTGTTTTTTCCCTTGTGACATCTCTGGCTTCAAAACCTTAATGGCAACAGCCGTGTGGTCAAGGAAGGCTTTATAAACAGGTCCATATCCTCCTTCACCAATCTTCAATGAACTGGAGAAGTTGTCTGTTGCAATTTCAATCTCTTCAATGATGTATTTTCTATACCGAATTTCAGAACGTGCCAATGCATCCATAGCTTTCTTCTTCTCTTCTGTCTCGTAAATGGCCTTCATCTCTGCATGTTTTCGCTTCTGGACCTCCAATTCTGCTAGTCGTCGTGCCATTTTTGCCGCTTCAACAGCAACCTTGGTTTTCTGCTTTTCTCTCTCGACCAAAGCCAATGCAGCCTCTTCAGCTTGCTTGGCTGCCTTTAATTTATTTGCCTCCTCTGTCTTCCATTGATCAATCTCTTTTTCCTGAGAACACAAAACATGTGATTTGTAGTCGTGTTCAGAAAGAATTATTGTAAGAAAGAGTCCATTAAAAATTGGAAACATCCATCTCATTCAGTCAAGTTTTCTACCGTGTCTTTTGCAGTGGTTGCTTCTTTGCAAGCTGAATTGTACATATCCATTGTTTGCTTCAATTCAAGCTTTAATCTCATCATTTCACCCTCTAGCTCCTTCTGAAAGATATTCAATCAAATGAAGGCATGCAAATTAGTCTGTTATAACAAAATTTTGTAAGACTCCAGGTTGTGACACATTTTGTGTGTGTATGCATGAGTGCGTTTCATATCAGCCGTCACATTGGCAACCAGCAAAAGAAAACAATAGAATGAAAGCATAAGAGTACAAGGAATTTCATGGTAAATGTACGTGTTCATATTGTTCATATTGTGTGTGTATGCATGAGTGCGTTTCATATCAGCCGTCACATTGGCAACCAGCAAAAGAAAACAATAGAATGAAAG